>JANHFT010001038.1:128276-141917 GCA_032467955.1 Pseudoxenodon macrops | reverse complement strand
TATACACACCCCTTACAGACTTCTTAGGAATGGGGTGAGGTCAACAGTAGACAATCTTAAGGTTAACATTTTGGGGTTTTTGGGATGAAACCACAGAGTCAGGTGATGCATTCCAAGTATTGACCACTCTGTTGCTGAAGTCGTATTTTCTGCAATCGAGTTTGGAGCTGTTCACTTTAAGTTTGTATCTATTGTGTGCTCATGTATTGTTGTGGCTGAGGCTGAAGTAGTCATTGACAGATAGGACATTGTAGCAGATAATTTTATGAACTACATACTGAAAGTGGCGTAGTTCTAAGTTGTCTAAGCCCAGAATTTCAAGTCTGTAGGGTATTCTGTTGCGAGCAGAGGAGCGGAGGACTCTTCTCATGAAATATCTCTGGATAAGCTCGATTGTATTAATTTTCAATATGCAGTGCGGGTTCCAGACAGATGAGCTGTATTCAAGAATTGGTCTAGCAAATGTTTTGTATGCTCTGGTTGGGAGTGTAATATTACCAGAGAAGAAGCTATGCAAGATTAGGTTTACAGCTCTTAATGCCTTTTTGGTGATGTTGTTATAGTAGGCTTTGACACTTAGATCATTAGATATGAGTACTCCAAGATCCTTGACAGAGTGAAGGTCGTTTACAAGGCCGTGTCTATTCAGCTTGTATTTTGTATTCTGATTCTTTTTGCCAATGTGTAAGACAGAACATTTGTTGGTTGAGATTTGGAGTTACCAATTGTTTGACCATTCTGACACAAAGTCAAGGTCTTTTTGAAGGCTAGCAGCATTGTCGGTGGTGTTAAATAGTTTTACATCATCGGCGAAGAGAACGCAGTTGCATGAACAAGGAAACTTAAAATTCTTAACAGGAAATGTAAATGAGGCAGATCTTACCAGGATGAGAGCAGTATCAGCTTGTTATCAAACAGTATCTTGAAATGACATCAGCCTCCACTGACAAAGCTTAATTCAAGAAAGTCCTCTTCTTCTCATCTGAACTAAGAACAAATTTACAGGAGATTGAGATAGAAACTAATATTTGGGCTGACCATAACCCGATAAAATTATGCTGGAAAGGAATAAAGAAAAAATTGAGATGGACATTGAATCTATCTAAACTAAAAGAGAAAGAATTTATACAAACAATAGCAAAAGAAATGGAATTTTAAAAAAAAGAAGAAAGAAGCGACATCATTGCAAAATGTATGGGATACTTCTAAATCATATATTAGGGGACTAGCTATAACTTACATAGCGAGAAAAAATAAGTATCCAGTATCAACTGTCAATACCTATCCTTTTATTTTTCCTACCCTCGCCATCACAACTGATGAAGCTTCTTGGATGAGAAGTGAAGTATTTTGTTCTTCTCCTCAAGGAAAAACCACTCCAGTTGTCTTTTGAAAAAGCAGCTTTGAGTTATAATCTATACATTTTACTAGGCTCTTATTTATAAGCCTATCCCTCTCACAATTAGTGACTCTGAATGGTGAACAAAAGAGAAAAACATAAAAAACAAAAAAAATACAATGCAAAAAACAAAAAACCCAACAAAATAAAAAAAATAGAATGATCAAATAGTAGGTGGCAAAGGTGCTAGTGACTCAAAGCAGAAAATGCCTCATAGTTCTTGGCAAAACAGGGAAACAAAGCTGGCAGAAGAAAAAGCTCAACAGTAAAAATAAATAAATAAAAGAGGTAGCCTACTGAAATACCAAAGTATGCATGTGGTAGATTTTTTTTAAGCCCTAGAAAATGTTAAAGGTTGAAGTTTTGGACGTCACAGAGCTTCTAAGATAGACTACTGCTCTCAGACAGTGTTGTTCTCTAATGCTGAAGCATGATTTCATTCCTTATTTAGTCAACCTTTGACAAGAAATGGATGAGGATAGAAATGCCATCATGCTTTGCATAGCTGTCAGTAGGGTTTAGCCAAATCCTGTCTTTGAGAGAAAAATACATGGTTAACCTTAGCTCATATACTGAAATACTCAGGAACATTTCCCTTTCTGAAGAAATGAATTCTGACTTTATGACTGCATGTCATAAATTAATGACAGAAAATGAATAAAAAATTTATGTTGCTTTTCTCATCTGATTCACATCCTTATATTTTTCACCACAGCATTTTTGCTAATACTGCTTAGTGTTTATAGAACTCTGGAGTGGCATATTATTGAGCAATGGAAGGAGTGCTCTGAGACTTTGCCAATGTTTTACGAATATTTCCTGATTGTTAGAAATCTGTCCCTCTTGCCTTTTGCAATTGGGATAAACTCTTAATTGCTGTTTATTTATGAAACGTATACCACTAACTACTGAAGTGTTTGCAGTGTTTATAATAAAATTAGTTGTACCGGTGCTATTGGAAGCAAGATCTCATTGCCACTTCACCAGGCCAGGTAATACCCTCTCCAAAGTTCTCTCTTTAAAAAAAAATCCTGCCTTTATTATCTCTAAAATTAACTCAAGGCAGTGAATATACCTAATACAAGATATACTTATATCTTCCTCCTCCTATTTTCCCCACAACAACAACCCCGTGAGAAGAGTATAACTGAGAGAGGGTGATGGGCCCAGTCACATAAGTTGGTTTTCGTGCTTAAGGCAGAACTGGAATTCAGAGTCTCATGGTTTCTA
This sequence comes from Pseudoxenodon macrops, assembly GCA_032467955.1. NCBI lineage: Eukaryota > Metazoa > Chordata > Lepidosauria > Squamata > Pseudoxenodontidae > Pseudoxenodon > Pseudoxenodon macrops. The sequence goes on along the minus strand of JANHFT010001038.1, from coordinate 139,288 downwards.
TTCTGATGCCTTAACCAAACGTTTTTAAAACCCTACTTTTATCACACTTCAACAAATGTCTAATGGTAGCTGGATTAGCAAATGAGTTGAATACAGGTAGTTTTCAGCTTATAATTGGTTGCTTAGCAACTGTTCAGTGGACCTCCCCAGAATTACGTATGTCCTGATTTCAAAGTTCTGGTTTTACAAAATTCTCAGTTTTTTGCTAGAAACTAGAAACACCAGTTTTCACCTAATTACTGCTTTGTTCATTTAACAATGGGGATGTTTGCTTTTCAATAAATGCAAAAAGTAGGAAAGAACCGGAAGTGTCACAGTGAGACAGACTGGAAATAGCAGGCTCCAATGAGGCTGGCGAAAATTCAGTCTGACAAACCACCATCAGGGGGGTCTTTGGACCAGATCTGTCTTATAGGGACGGAGAAGGAGAGGCACTTCAGAAGACCAAGAGGAATAGGCAAGTTCCTCGGAGGTTGGAAGAAATCTCTTCGATCCAGCAGCGGGGGCGATGGTCATGGTGGCCATCATGAAGCTGGGACAACCAGAATAAGTTTTGTGTAGGAGTGATGATTTGGATGGACTACTGATACGGGGTGAATGATTGGCCAGCTCACAAGCAAAAAAGAAAAAAAAATAAAGTTGAAAAATTGTCCCTGGCGAAGAAACAGCAGCTAATTGGCATGGGGGAATATGAATGGAGGTAGAGCAACAAAATGAAAGCTAAAGCACCAGCCCAGAACGGAAGGCGAGATAATTAAAATACTATAAGAAGAAATCCTAAAAAGAAGAAATTTGAAAGAAAGCAGTTGTGTAAGAAGATTGGAAATAACTAAAGGAAAGCACAAAAACAATTAAATAATTAAAAATAAATTTAAAAAGCCCTGTAAAGAAAATTGCAAAATTGGACTTGGAATTGGACTTTAATTTTGAATTTGGGAAACATAAAATTAAGGAGGGGGAAAACAACAAAAACACGGAAATGTGGGAATATTTATTGTGGATTTAATACTGAATTTGGTTATTTTGCTATTTCGTTGTTTGAAATTGTGGAGTGGAAAGAGACAACTACTGGTGGAAAGAAAGAATTACAACAAAGAATTTGTAAACTGAAAAAGCCTTTTTTGTTTTTTGACAATTGTCCTTGATTCACACTGTGAGAAGTTTTAAGGAGGGCTTGTTTTCTTTTAAATGGTATACTTTTGACAACCAAAGAAAGTGCATTAACAGAACTTTAAACTGAAGAAAAGACATTATGGAAACAATAAAATGTCCCAGCAACTAATTGAAATGATCAAAATGATGCACCTATCATTTAAATTTGAACTGAAAGAAATGATTAAAACGATGAGTGGAGAACTTACCCAAGTGGATAAAGAAACTATGAATGAGAAACAAGAACCTATCACTGAAAATAAAAATGTGGATTATGACACTGGAAGTAATAATACAAAGAAGAGAAAATTAACTAGAAAAAGGAAACAAATAAGAGGGAAAAGGGGAAGAAACAAATTTGAAACCTAATGATTACACTGGAGTTAATAGTGGTAAAAATAGAATCAAAGGAGAAAAGAAAATGGGAGGATGAGAGAAAAATTCTAAGAGGTAGAATGCAAGAGGGACCAAAAGAAAATGGTTAAAGGAATAATTAATGGAAAGAAGGATGGGAAATATGATATTTATATGTGAACTGTATTATGATTAACATGTGTAATTGCAATATCTGAATATATACTTAAAATATGTGGAATATATTTGGATTAATCGTTATGAGCATAATATTGGAACTGAAAGAAACTTTATATGTTAACTGATTTGGATTATGGAAGGAGATTTGAAAAACAAATTTAAAGAAAAAACTTTTGGTAATAAAATGGTGAAGAATAGGATACGTATAGGTGAATTGTACTATGAGAAATTTATGGTTTTTTGAAGAGAGATTATTATGGTAAATGTGATATTATTTTAACTGACTTTGATTAAGGAAGCAAAATAATAAATGAAAGCAAAGGAATTGTATGATTTGAATAAGTTTAAAGAAAAAAACTTTTGGTGATAAAATTATATATGTGATATTGTCTTAACTTACTTTGACTATGGAAGCATAATAATAAATGTTAAATTGGTCCAGTTGATAAAATATTAAATTATAAGAAGAAATTAGGAATCATGCTGTTGTAACTTAGAATGGTGACTAAATGAACAACTACAAATCAAAGACTACCTGCATAGGGTATTTTTTGCCTCAAGGTGTGGGGTACTATCTCTGTTATCTGCTCTTTGGTATATCAGCTTGAGGGCAGTCAGTCACTCTGCATGTAGAACCAAACCCTGCATTTGGGAAATCTTCATAACCATGACCTGTAGTAATTTCTAGTAGAAAGCAAATCAGAATTTCTGAATATGTTACAAGAATTCTAATTCTACTGCATTTTGCCTTCTTCAAAGCCTACATTCTTTCTTTGTATATATATTTATGATGGTCCCAGCAAAACATGACTTGCGTACAAAATCTTTTAAGGAGATACATTGAGTTAATAAAAAATAAAAAATGTCTATTAGCAGCTGTAGTACTGAAAAATTGTCAATGGGAAATAAGAAACTGGCATTTGAGCTGGAAAATACCTGTAGGTTAAATGTGGGAGAGTATGTGAACACTGCTTTTGGTTTTGTTTACCATCTGCATTTTTACCATTTAAAAGAAGATAATGGGTGAAAAGATTATTGATGTACTGTGTTACTGGTGTTCTTTTGAGACCTCTTTTCTACTGTTTGGGGAAAAAAACATCTCCCCTGCTTCTTTCTTCTCTGCCAGTTCTAGTCATTATTGGTTGGTGCAGAGAGAAAGAGCCCGAGGCCCTGCTTTGTGGGATTCCTCAGGACTTTACTCTCTCATTATTAACATCTATATGAAGCTCCTGGGGAAAGGAATCCTTCAACACAGGGCATGGCATCATCTGTATGATGTACAATATACCTCTCTGCCTGGGGCTAACCATGTAAAACTATCAAGATTGTTCCAGATGCAGTAGCTGTGGGAATCTGGATAGGGAATAACAGGTTTCAATATAATCGTAGTAAGACCTACTGGCTGTGGCTTTTGAGACTCCTACAGTCCAGTGATTTTCTATCTCTAAATGGGGTAAGAACTCCACACAGAGTTGGTGTATAATTAGGGGATCCTTCTGCTCAAGGTATATTATCGGGGTGCCTGTTCCTGGGCCTACATGATCCTACTCATGTAAGTCAGGCCTTAATCACCTCCCAGCTGGAATACTATAATGTGTTCTATGTGAGGCTAACCTTGAAGAGCATTTGGAAGATACATCAACTCCAGAACTCAGTAACAAGATCAGGTTTGGGTGCTTTGTCTGGGGATAAGGGTATTTTGGGACAATTCACACAGTGACATCTGTGCTCTGTAAATTGCACTATCTTCTAGTGCAGGGGTTCTCAAACTTTTTGAACAGGGGGCCACTTCACAGTCCCTCAGACTATTGGGGGGGCTGGACTGGCTAGGTGGGCATGGCTGGGTGACCATATGACTGGGTGGGCATGGCCAATTTAACAGTCCATTTTGCCAATTTAGCAGTTTATTAAATAATACACCACTGCATGGTCTGGATACATTGTATTAGCGGGCCGAATCTGGCCCGCGGGCCATAGTTTGAGGATGCCTTTTCGAGTGGTTTCCTAGTCCAAAACAAGGAACTGGTTTTCAGGTATATACAAATCAAATATATTACAAGGAGATCAGGATACTTGAGGAATGGTTGGTCTCTAGTCACTTCTGTTCATGCCATCAGAACTGGCAGGGTTGACATGCTTCAGGTCTTTATATTAGGAAATATCATTTTGCGGGGCTAGGAGTCATGCCTTCTGTGTCATGTACTTGATCCTATGGAAGAGCAGCCCTCACAAAGAATAGAATAGCTCTGACCTTCTGGCCTTCATAAGGCATTAAAGACTGATATTTTTCCCTGGCATTGGGCTCAGGAGGTTACACCAGTACTGTTGGCGGATTTATTGTATGGTCAGTAGAGATTATAATTCCTATTGTTTCTGATTTTTAAATCACCAAGCTTTAAAAAATAATATTTATGTAATACATACAGTTCCACTGATTTCTGTAACAGATGGGTGGTAACTATGCTAAATTGCTTCTTTGGGGAGAAAAAGAACTAATAATTGTTCAAGTCCAAAGAGACAAAATGGTTATAATTGTTATATTTTATGTATGTATTTATGGAATCTCATATAATATCACTACGTAACTCACAACATTCAATAGAAATAAGGATAAAAACAAAACCAACTTTCTCCCAGGCACCAGATCATTATTATTTAGTGATAATTATAGTTACTGAAGAAATGTTTCAGTATGAATTAATTCTGTCTGGCTATGTAGATAGTCCTTGCTTTCTGACTGCTTCATATAGCAACCATTCAAAGGTACAGTGATGCTGAAAAATAACATGACAAGCCCATATTTACAACCTTTCTAGCAATCTTTAGTTGTATACTTGTCATTACAATAGTATACATTATTCTATGCCTGATCTGTGGTGTCCCCCCCTTGCAGAGCAGAGTGATTGGAGAAGAAGGGATTACAAAAGAGTTAGCAGGCACATAAAGAAGAACATACAGTGTTAGACTGTTAGAATAGTGCACACACAACTACCAGTGCCAGTCCAATGCTTTTAATGTGTATTTCCCATTGTGTGCTTGCTTACTCTCTTGTAAACATTTCCTCTCTAGTGAATATCATTTACAAACATTAATTTTGTTGTTGTTAATTATCGCAGCACTGGATGAGCATTCCAAAGGGCAGGACTGGTTAGGAGGCAAAGAAAATCTGAAGATGTGGAAATGAATCAGTCCTGTTGCTTTTCAGCTGGAAAGCATAGTTGCAGTCATGTGATTTTCCACTTTGCTTAGTGACAGAAGTACAGGTCCCAATTGTAATAGCTAAATAATAACTTTTTTTTCATGTTTATTAATCTAATATCATGTAATATTTATGAAGAATCTAGGAACTGGCTCCAGAGGAAAAATAGGAAAGTAGTAATCACTTTTCCATTTTTCATTTAACCCTCAGAAAACAAAATGGTGTATATGAATAGAAGAACATGAAAACATGCCTTTCTTACACTGTATAAATACTATACAGCTATTTTTCATTTCCATTTTTACAGAAATACTAAATTTCTGGGTTTCTGAGTGATAATTCATTCAATGCTTTTAATTAGCACAGCATTTCCAACAAATATTTAATGTTAAAAATTATTAATGTCAATGCTAGCAGAACAACATTGTGTGGCTATCTTGAAACTATATGGATAGGGCTATGCATTATTTTGGTGATTGTGGCACTTAGGCCAAATTTTCCCATTCTAATTTATCCAATCGAATAAGGTTTTTTATCCTAAGATATGGAATGCTTGATTTACATTAGCACATAAAAGCTTATTAATATTCTTTAAAGGCCATTTTAAAATTTTCATTTGCACACCATTTTAAACAATTTATTTGCAACATGCTGCTTCTATTTCATTATAAAATTTAACATATTTGAGGAAAAATTAGATATGAAGATTATTCTAGATTTGTTTAATCAAATGTATGGAATGGCCCAATTTAACTGACTCTGGATGGCTTCAAAGCAAAACCAGTTAAAAAGATGGCTAAACCAAAACATAAATAACAGAGCCAAAAAAGAGAAGACTTGTTTGTATAAAACCTAACAAAAACAATATCTCAACCCAGGCCTAGGTGTTCAAAGCTAAACTTCAAGGATGGCAGATGTAGAAACTTAAGGAGATAAGCTATTATATGGACACAAGTATAAAAATAGTGACGTCTGTAGTTTTCAGGATGTCTACTCTAATATGTGTAATACGGAATATTCCTCTTTAGAAACAGATACTTATTTTACTTCATTTTATATATATAAGTGGAGTTCTGTGGGTTTTTAAGAACAATTGAATTCATTCATCATCATCTTCCTTCTCTTTTGCTTTTTATCTTTCACTTAATTATCCTAAGAGTTTTTCCAAATCAGGATCAGTCAAAATCATGACTGGTGGGATTTTTTTGGTTTTATTTTGTTCCTTTTAGCAATGTCTTTTTCTAAGGCACTAGCAGTCCTTCTAGGTTTTTTTCTACACAGAGAATGTTATGGATTGATTCTATTTAAGTCCAAAAGGACCCCTTGAAAAAGTAGAATTCAGATAGGGAAGAGTTTTCAGGAAATTTTCACTAGATGTTATCTAGTTCTCTGGAAACTTTTTAACTCCTCTCTTATTTATTGGAGATTGCAATTTCTATAACAACTATCCATATCTTCTAATTTCTGGCTGTATGATTTTAAATGTTGTTTTTAATGTTTCAGAACATTTTAAAATGTAGACCAAAGTATTTGGAAGGCACCTGGCTGAAAGAAGCTAGTTAATTATGCTTTTGAAAAATCTCCTGGTTGTAGGTTGTTATAAAAACAGATTATATTTAATAATGGCCACCAGAGGTTGCTCAGACATCAGCATATTTGACTCCCATAGCATTTATGATATGTGTGGCAAAATAATAAATATATGGCGTTCTGCCAATTTTTAAAAATTATTGATCCTATGAAACAGTAGTTTTTCTAACAAAATTGACTTTCAAAAAAAAGCCTAACTTCATGTTTCTGTAAAAGAAAATTAATACTAAGGCCAGTGACATAATTAGGACAATGATAGCCAAGTAGTTTATGTGAAAAGGAAAGTCTTTAGTAAAGATTCCTTACTCTAGGACTCTGTTGCCTAGCACTGCAGTCAGTTAATTCAAATATTCTGCTAGCCATACTAAGAAACTGATAAGAAAAGGGAGGATAGGCTATTTTCCCAAGCGTTTTGGAAACACAACAGTGCAGAGAATGGAATTAAGTAAAGAACAAATTGTACCATTTAAGGCCATATTTGAACACAGGGCTACTTCTAAGAATAACTTCTATGTGAGAAAACATATTGACTTTGATAATATAAGCAATCCCTAGGATTGTAAACATGATTCATTCTTAAGTCTATCTTTAAGTCAAATTTGTATGTAAGTCAGCACATGTTATTTAGCATCAGTTAGTAAATGTTTGTCTTAGTACATAGGGTAAGTATTTATTTTATCTTTCTATACATATAAATCACTTAAAAATACTTCTAAATACATCTTAAACATGATTATACAGTACATAATAAAAATAATATTGTAATAAGAAAAGAAACAGTTCTTAAAACACGAATGAAGGCAAAATATGTATCCCAGGATAATGTTGCAACATCCAATGTGGGTTGGTCACCGGGACCAGAGGTTTAATCTTCCGGGTTTTTGGACTCATGCTGGAGCCCATCCTCAGGGAATGTCTTTCTACCAGAATATGTACTTTGAGCAATTCTCGCCCTATTCTTGGGTGTTGTATTTATGTGGTGCCTTCCTATTAGTTGATTGATGTGTTGATGACCGGCAATAGGCTGTTGCTTTCTTATGCTACCAAGTTCTTAAAACAGTTTATATAGAAATTTAAAAAATCATGATTAAAAGTTAACAATAGACGGGCTTGGTGTTAAAGAGGATGAACCTTGTACTAGAAATTATGCTTCAGAGGCATGGTAAATTATAAGAGAAAAACAGTAACACGCTCTAACTAAATGGCAATGTGATCTGACTAAAATGATGGACAATATTGTTCTTAAGCCGATGAAGCTGCACAGTTTTCATGAACTGCTGAAATCAGGCTGCATATTAAAAATGCACATGCTACTTTTTGAGATTTATGAAAACATTGCAGGGCTTCTGGAATTTGTCAGCTCAAGCAAAGGGAAGGCTGCCTGCCATTTTTAGTAATAGACAGTCCGTTTGTAAAGTATGAGTTGCGTTTAAGTCAGATGTTTTTAACCTGGGAACTATATATGTAACTTAGACATGAGAGAGAGAGAGAGAGAGAGAGAGATCCATAAACCCGTATGTACATGGAAAACATGCTTTTAGATATTTGTGAAGCAACTATTTTAACAGTCAATTCAAATAACTATATGCCAGTTTAGGTTTAAATAATGAACACATATAATTACAATTCCTTCTGTTAAATTTATGTTTCTTGGCAAACCCTTGAATTGTTGGTCAGTGCATTTAAATTCTTCCCACATTGAAAGAAAAAAAAACCATTTACTATTTTAGCAGGAATGATTGTCTATTATGTACATTTGGAAATCATTATTTTGAATGGTTAAGAATAACTACAGTTACACTCATGCCAGGAAGAGAGAGAGAGATAATAAAAAGCCTTAGATAAATTAATTTGATTGTTTGGGAAATGGATAAGAAAGTAATCATCTACAGTTCTACATGATAAAGCAAAACAATATAGAATGGCTATTTATAAGTCTCAGTACAATATTTTCAGGATCAGAATACATGTATCAAATGAATTATGTAGATTCACTCTACATTGTAAAGAATAATAAAACACTGGGGATAACAGGGAACCTAATCAAATACCATAAAACAAACATTTTAAATGCTTCTTTACAGAGGTGGGTTCCTACCGGTTCAGACCGGTCCTACCGAGTAGGTAGTAGGCCGCTGGTGATGTCACGGAGCCGGTTCTGATCCGTGAGCGCCACCATCTTTTTTTTTATTAATTTTTTGGGGGGGATTTTTTTTTGAACTTTTTTTTTTGGGTTTTTTCTTATTCTGCACATGCACAGAAGCTGAGTTTCCAGCACTGTGCATTTGTCGCCATCTTTTCGGCCTTTTAAAAAAAAAGGGTTTTCTTCTACTGCGCATGCGTACGCACATGCGCTGTGTGCATGCACATGTGCCATGCACACACAGTGTGCACACGCAGCGCAGGAGGCAACGAACCGGCAGTGAGGTAAGTTAGAACCCACCCCTGCTCCTTTAGTATGCTTCCAGCTACATTTGAAATCTCATTTCAAGTTAACTTTTGGAAGACCATAATTTTGGATGTGCATTGAGGGAAAATAATGTTATTTTCTAATGTAAAAATAGATTTTTATCTGAAAGATGGTTGGAAAGAAAAGGATTCAAGCTATTAAAATCCATATGGCCCATTGCTACCCATGCTATTACTTTGATCCCTAGGAAATATATTTTTAATGAGTCATTACATTTTGAGGCTAAGGAAGAAAATTGTTTCAATGAAGTCAGTGAAATGCATTATCAATTTAACTGACAAGTGGCTTGATAATGAATTTATTATTTTCCCTTTTTCTATGTAGTAAAAATTAAACCCCAGAATTTTTCTTTGATGAAAATGAACGAATTGAACCATGTTTCAGTTTTCTATTAGGAAGAATTAAAAGTTTGGGAATAAGAGAATAACAGAGTGTAAAGTAGTAATTTGAACCTGGTTGTTAGGATATTAATCGGTGATAAGAATGAGTACTCATGAAGCCTTAGCACAGCTACTTAGTAGATAGTCTAATGCGGAAAGTAGTAACCTTGACAACCACTCTGTTGAGAGCTAGATGTATGTTTCTAACACAGCAATGTCCTAATGAAACGTGTGTATCAAAATGTCAAGACAGTTACAAAAAATTAACTCTGCTGTGAGAGTTCAAGGCAGGTAAGAAATAACTGAAATATCTTTTCTTTGTAAGTGTAGAACCTGTCAAACTTAAACTACTGTGGAATGCTTTAAATTGCCTCAAAAACCATAAAGATGATTTTAGTATCCATATTGTAAGTAGAAGTTGACAACTTATGAGTAGCACAATATGTAATTATGAACTTCCATTGTGCATGATTCTTTCCACAAATGTTCTTTCTAAACACACACTAATATAATGAAGTGAGATAGATGATGTTGAGTGAATTAAAGCCACAGGATCATTAAACTACAACAAAAAAGAGATCTTCATTACAATTATTCAATGATAGTAGCCATAATAGGATCTAAGATTGAATTAATGATAAGTCTAAGAATAGCAGCTGTTCACCATCCTTTTTACAATACAGTATCATGACAATATATACTTCGTATTCACTCAGTGTCCTATAAGTTTTGTGAGCAGTCTGATTTTTTATGTGATCATTCCTCTGTAACTAACACACACACATACATATTCTTAAAATAAATTAAAAGTAATAATTCATAACATTCCAAGAGTAGTAAAATTAAATAAGTACCAATGATGCTGCGTATTTGACACTCTAATAACTCTCATATAACCAGTAAATATTGCATGACAGTTCCAATCAATGCAGAAACATTTCTGTACAGAATGAGGCTTTATTACCGGTAATACTGTATGTATACCTCAAATACCTTAGAAATACCGGTATATAATTTTTAAAATCAAAATACCATTACCCACTAAATATAGTCCTTTATTACCAAAGTATATGCCTTTATTACCAATATCATGGCATGCAGAGGATGACAGTATATAAAATCTAGCCCTGTGTTAGAATATTTTTTTTAATGATGGTATATTCATACATTTAATTAAAATTCTGCTTCTGTTTAAAAATTGTATAAAAATAATTGTTCTTCAATTTTGAAAAATGTCTATGAGAATTTTTGTAGTTACAGTGCTGCCACATATTTGGAAGACAAGAAGTTGAGGATGTTTTCTTCAAATCATATATAAAGGTTTGGGCATGAACTGCTCTTAGTGTAAAGTATGCTTGTATAATGAGTTTTGGCTTCTTTCTTTTGGCCTATCTTAATTTGTGATTGTAGGAAATAGAATGGAGAAATGTTCAAGCAACTCTGAGTAGCTCTGCTCAGGGCAATTATATGGAAATACTTGCCTATTAAAACCAATGAGGCTTGCATTGGGGAATAGAAAAATGCTTTAACTTAAATTAAGCTATGAAAAGTGTGTTTTTCCCTTTTATTTTTTATGATGTACTGATTATTGTAATGCTTGGGAGGATAGGAGGAGGAGTTGTTTAGCCTACATCCACATTGGCATATTTCCAGTATCATTCTTGTATTTCATTGCTAATGCATTATT
>JANHFT010001038.1:114885-128176 GCA_032467955.1 Pseudoxenodon macrops | reverse complement strand
TCTGGCAAGTGGGGCGGGAGTTTTTAGGCGAGGGGGAATGCAAGGGAGGCAGGTGAGCGCCAAAAACACTGGAGGCGGGAGAGGCAGCTCCGTATCAGCTCAGCTGATCCGCAGGTCCGGTTTAAGGGGCCCAGCTGCCCCTGGCTGATCGGGGAAGGGAAGGGCTGCCCGGTATGCTGGCCCCACCCACCCGTTCAGGAGGGCTTATTTTCGGGGGAGGGCATATATTTATTCCCACCCCAAAATGCAGGGTTGGTCTTATTATTGGGACAGGTCGTATTTTCGGGAAAACACAGTAGTAATTTGACCCACACCCTAGATGTTAAAACTTTGCTATGGGTGAAATAACATATAGCTCCCACCCCAGTTTGTGACAGTTTGGAAGCCCAATTTATACATCTGCTTTTTTTGTTTCATAGCAATAATGAGTTTTCAAATAATAGATATGTTGCAAAAAAACTCTGCCAGTTCATATCTCTAATAACACAATGAAACTATAATACTGTATTATTATTTCCCTCATCAGGTTTATTTACAATTACATGAAAAATAAGATTTCTTGGTTTATTTTTTCATTTAATCATATTATCAAACTAATGTAAACATACGCTGTATCAAAAGAATTCTCTGTATCTGTACAAATCCTGTTATAAGAAAATATTTTCTTATAGTTTGGAAAAAACATAACATTAAACATGGTTTGAATTTTATCATGTTGTGTATTTTTATTAGTTGCTTGAATTCCATTTCATTCACTGAGGAGATATAATTTCAGAAACCAATTCAATTAGTAATTTAATACACATACATTTTTAACCAGAATTGGAGATTTAGTAGACTGTATTACAGAATACCATTCTGTCCAGAGAAAACATCAGCCAAGAAAGATAACACATACTTCCATGTGTTAAAATGTTGTAATAAAATGCCAGAACTATTTTTTCTCTTTGTACTATCACAAATGCATTTATTTGCTAATGTAGATAAAAGAAACGAATACTCTAATAACTCTTAAATTGGAGTTATATACATTAATAATAGATAATAATAATTTTATATTTAATTAGGACCTTTCCTAGAAATTGCTCTATTTTTTCAGATATATATTTTCAGACAAAAAAATTCAGAATTGGTACATTCCAAGAAATACTAAAGTTGAAAGGATTTATTTTGTTTCTTTTGGAATAAACAGCAAAATGGTAACTAGAATTTTGATTTGGAAATGTTATAAATGGACCAAGGGCTCTGATGAATTTGAATTATGATTTTGAAATTAATTATAAGAATCTTTCCTGTTGGAAAATGCTTTGTTTTGAATTCCTTAAAAAAACATGATAGGATGGAATTTACAAAGTCTAGGAGAGATTCTCCTATAATTTCTACATCGTAAAATGTAAGAAGGATAGTTGATTTTGTTGCCCTTATATCACTGGGAGAAGTTCTGTGTATGTGTAGAAGTGAGATGTTTTTCAGCTTGTATGTGTATTTGTACATTTATAAATTTCTGGAGCTGCCTGTAAAAATTCTTAGCTTCACCCAGCAGTGATTGAGAGATTGTTTCTCAATGATCCATCCATTCAGACCACAATCGAAATTGATAGCTGTGAATGCTCCTGTGGGCTGTGTTGTTGTTGACTGATGGTCTCAGTGTTCTGTGGAGTGGAAGCATCATGAGTAATGGAGTATACCTCATAAAATATAATATTGAAGAAAGAAAATAGGTGAATGGGATAGGTGGATTCCAAAAGAATGAAAGAATTGTATTTGAAGGAGTATCTGATGTATGAGGCACTTTTGTACACTTAGGCTAAGTGGACTTTTGCAATTAAATGGCTTTGCTGCAATTTCCAGCAGTGTGATTCTTTGATTTAGAAAAGATTGAACATTTAAAGGGAAAGCTAGTGTCCCAGAAAGCAGAGAAGATGATGGCTACCTTTGAGAAATGGAGATCCTTTGCTTTTACAAAGAAAGAAAAATCCCAAAGCCTAACAAAATGAGGTGAGTATCAATGAAGACAGAGTTTAAAAAAGAGGTTGGTTGAGCATTCTCATGTCATAAACACGTGAAACTGAGAAAACACCCTGAAACACAGGTGTCAAACTCACCGCATCACATGCTGTCACGTGACGTTTCGTGACATTTTTCCCATTTACGGAGCTCAGTGGAGGTGGTCTGTGTGTGACGCATCCAGCCCATGGGCCACCAGTTTGACATCCCTGACCTAAAACAAACAAAAGTTAGGTAGCTTGAATGCATTCATCCATTTATAGCTTATCAAGAAGGCACAGTTTTGTTCTATGAATTATTGAATGCACCTATAATATACAGAATGTTATATTTTTGTATGCATGAATTCCATACAAAAGCAAACAGCAGGGCACATGTATTTAGTGACAAAATGTTACTGTGTTGAACATCAACAGTAGTGAGAAAAAAAGCATTTACTTGTCCCAGTCAAAAGAAGATACTAAATTAAAGATATTGGTACTCAAATTCTGCCAATGAAGAAACTGCTAATTTTCATTGAGTACATCTGCTTATTACTTATCCATCACTTGTTATATCAAAAATATGTGTGAGATTTGACATAACCAATATAGAGAGACTGTAGTATCAGCCCCTTCACAAAATTAGGCAATACTGTATGTTGCTTACGTTTCATGTTAAATTATTGTTACTTGTGGTTTTGTTAGAACTAATGCTGAGTGTCTGGATAAAATCTTTCATGAAGGTACATTTAGAGAATCTATTAACATGATACTACAGGGGTGTCAAACTTGCGGTCCGTGGTCTGGATGCGTCACATGCTGGCCTCCCTCATCCCCAGTTTAGCGAAGGGGAAAAGTTGCAATACCTCTTGTGACAACAACATGACACTGCTAGTTTGATACCTCTGTGATACTATAACAAATAACCGTATTCACACCCCTGATATTATACCGTACTTGAAATATTATATAGAATTTGGATTGTAACACCTCAGAAAGTTCATTGATGTACTGGAAAATAAAGTTACTAGAGAACTAGCAAAATTTTACTGTGCTATATTTCCAAACTATATTAGTTTGTCTATGTTTTCCTTTGAGTAATGTGATGAAGTTTGAATTTCAAATGATAGTAGATAGACAAGGACTTTAATTGATGTTTAATTAATTTTATTAGTCAATAACTAAGAAGATGGACTTTAGTCACCATTCATGAAGCTTGTATTCTCCATGCTAACAAAAGCTTTATTACTTACCCACATTTGCTTATATAATTGGGTACACTTTCATTTTCAAAGTTCAATATTTTTTATTTTCCTGTTATTGGGCAAAGGCTTCAAACAGTGGAAATAAAACTGACAAGCCAACTCTACTTGATCACCAACTAATATAAGATATATTTATCTGCTTAATATCACTTGCATTATATTTTTGTGAGTTTGTAGGCAAGCTCTATTTTTCTCTCCCCACTTTTTTTGCTCTGTGATAGCAAAAAACCTTGATTTACAACTTTGTATATTTATAATAGTTACCATTATAGCATCTTATCTATAACTGTGGTATGTATTTCTTCTATTCCATTGTGAAATCTTCAGAGTTGGAAGCCCAACTGTACACCCAATATATGGGTGTACAGGTTGGACAATTGAGTTAGAAGAATTGCAATTCCAAAACCAAAGCAGGATAATTCAGACAGACCTTTTGGTGCCCTGGATGATGTGGGTCAACTCATTTTGGCCTGGGCTTCACTTCTGTGAAACCTGAGGCCTGATATCAGTGATGATTATTATGGCTTATTATGGTTTGTTTCATGTGGCTTTGTTTATTTTCAGTCAACAGAGTCTCACAACCAGTTCTTCCTGAGTAAAACTGGCTTTTGACAGGTTTGTTTGCAGTATTACAGTTTTCCTACCCTCTCACTGTAGTATGTTTAGCATTCTACTTATTAGATCTGACTGATGCCACTTTTGTCTTTTGTCTCTTTTGTCATCTATATGTGTCGTATAAAAGTGTTGATTCCTGGGTGCCCAGAGTCAACTTTGAGCATTCAGGCTATGGCATCTTCATTAACTCCCTTTCCTTTACACAAAGTGTTTCAGCCTACCTACATTTTTAGAAAGAATATTAAAAATATAAGGAGTATGGAAAGCTCCTGTATCAATTTCAGTACATTTTGGCAGACTTGTTCTATTATATTAAAAAAACAAATTAAATTCTCTTGCAGCTTGGCCATAGTTCTGCCAATTCCATGCCTATTTCTTTGCTTATCCTGCTGCTGCTATTCAATCAATTGTAACCTCCTCACTGTATACCCATCAATCTCTGAGTACTTGCCTGACAGCCCAACTTCAATTAACCTCCTCCAACTGGTCTCCCTGGTGTTACTGCTTATATCTTTGTTTGCTTGCTTACTCACACAAACACACTTATTATCCAATGATGATGCCAGCTGAAACAATTAGATGGTGTCTTCGGAGACAATTAGCCAATGAGGATACTAGGGTGACACAGAAACAGGCCTTAGTCCTTACACTCCAAAAAAAGACAACATCTGTTTAATTCAACTAGTTAGCTTCATAGCCAACAGAATGGTATTACTGTGGCCTTTGCTTGAGGACTAGAAGCCCTGTACCAATATTCCCAGTTCATATATTACTCTTGAAACATTGTTTATTCCTTTGGGAAAAGATAGGTGTTTGTAGTCTGGGGAAAAATAATTATAGAAAAAATATTTTAATTGTGATATATTAAATGTATGCATGTGTGTGTATATATAATAAAATTGTCAGTAGATTTTTTTTTCTGATTTTCATTTACTGCTCACCCATACACTATCTTGAATCCAGTTTAACCCAGTTTTGTACCCAGTACAAAAGTCAAATGGAGACAGTTGCTTTTCATTTTCTACTTAAAGAAAATTTGTCATTATTTCTTAGTAAAAAATAATTTTCACACACTTTAATTTGCACCATAGACTCCAACTGTTTTGCATCTGGAAAAATATTTCCTTTTGATTCACAAGTGCTAATTTATAAGTTATTGTTCTCCCCCCACCCCCACCCCTTTAAGGGACCCCTTGGCAATTACAGATCAGGAGTTTAGCCAGAGAGCACACACATACACAAACTGTATTATTCAGAGAGCAAACTACTGACAAACTGGTAATTATTTATATTCAGTCACCTAATTTGAAATTCCTGTAATAAAATGGAGATTCAAAGGCAAATAGTGGTTATGGATCTATGCAACTCAGAACAATATTGTTTTTCAATTAAATTGCATTGTTTTTTTGCTAAAAACTGAGATGCTTGTTTTATTGAAATTTGCATGTGCTGAAGTATTCCTGTGAAAGAATAGAAATTAGAAACCATATGGCATTTCATACTGGGATATTATTTCTAATTACATTATACAATAATTTATAGTCATCCATGGGAAAGATGGGGCACTGTATTCTTATAGAAGTTCAACCATTTCCCTACTATATCTGAAAACTGGCTGATGGGCCAACAACAAAGAACTGAAGATTTCAGATCTGCCATCGGATTATGTTTTCCCATGCATAGCCCTGATCCTCCACCATTTAAAACATTTTGCCTGATAAAGCAGTCTGTAAAGCTGAAAAAAGTATTTTATACCTTTACAACAAAATCTACTTTGATGCTGAATTCAACAGGTATTTGAAAATGAACACAATGGATATTCACCAAAATTAATTGCCAACTGCTAAAGCTATATTTAAGGCTGACCAATTACATTAATTATACAATAATTAAGTATGTCAACTATTCTAAAGCCATTTTATCATAGGCTTAGCCATAAAAATAGCTGATTCAGCAGCTGCACCTCCATGAAATGCAATACCTTCCAACTTTGCAAGCAGAAATGAGATTTACATAAAATAGCAAAGTAATCACTCATGAGAACACAAACAAATCAATCCACAAAAAGGATACACACACACACACACACACACTAGAAAACAGTAGGGATGTTTCAGATGACAATTGTCTAATATGACTATAGTAAGGAATTATGGGAGTCAGATTATTACCGTTTTCTAAATGCAAAATGCTAAGGAAAAGACCTGGATATTGTTGAAAACTCTTCCAATGAAATAAATATGTAGGCTGTAAAGAGGAAAGGGCTTTTCACCAGTGTCAATCTATCCCCCCCACCTCCCCAAAGCATGCTTGACACCTACATTAAGGTCTTTCTGGTACAAAATGAAGGCCTTCTTTTCTCTGGAAATAAGAATCAATGTCAGGCTGTTGAATAATATTTTTCTACTAATTTTCTTGTTTTACCTATTGTATTAATATTGCTGTTTTTGTTTATTTAATACATAAGCACTGCCTGACTCCAGAACAACTTTAGGGTTGATTTTTATCTTATGATAATCCTACTGCTGCTGCTATACTTATTGATCTGTGCTGGTAGTATAAATATTCTAACTGATCTTTATACCTTTTAGGGAACTCTATGGATGTTTGGCAGTTTAAACAAGAAACAACTGAATAAATGATGTATTAACTTTTACTCAAAATTATGGAGAATCTTTATGTATGTACATTGATGGTGGTCCAATTCTGCCTTGTGAATATCTTAGGGGGGGAAAGGGCAGTTTCATTGTTTGACTGTGATATTTTGGCATGAGGATGAGTTTTTCTGCTGTTATAGTGCATTTCTGGATTTGTGAGGCTCTTCAAAGTGATTTATACCACCACACTTAGATAAGTGCAGTTATTGCTGTAGCAAATCCATGATGATGGGTTTTTTCAGACTTCAGATTTGCTTTTTATAAACCTAGAGATCAAAGGACAAATTTCCTTTAGAGTGGAACCTTAGCAGCCAAGGATAAGTGTAAAAAAAAAAAAGTTAAGACTTGGTTTGAGCATGTAGCCCCTGACCAAATCTGAACAGTGTAAACAAACTAAGTGCCATGTACAAAACCCAACTTCAAAGCAAGAGCTATAGAGTGCAAACAAAAAAGAATCCCTCTATATTAAAAAAATAATTTCAATTCTTTATATAGTATTTAATATGCAAATTTATTATTTAGCTTTGGAATTAAATTATGTGTGAAATATCAATTGGCTTTTCAATTCCCCTTTTGATTAGTATGATTCCTTGGAAGATAAGGAAGTATATGAACAATACCAAGGAATTTTCCTCTGGTTCTTTTATGATGGCAGATCAGCAGTATATAAGGTGTCATTTTCCATAGTTTCATTCTGTCTTTGAAAATGTACAGGTTTTATTTTTTGTTGGTAGATCTCAAGTCTTGTTCAAGATTAGGAATGAATGCGCAGGAGGAGATACAACTGAAAATTGATCTTTTTAAAGCACGGGTTAACTTCCTTCTTTGTAGCTTTAGGCACCACTTTCAGCCTCTGAAACCTTTAAAAGCTTTGCTAATCCTCATGTATGCAGCTTTTACGTGCGATTCCTCCCTGCCTCCCCCCCCCCGCCTTCTTCTGATTGGTGAAGCTATTTCATGGCTTAATTCAGCCCACAAATGCATATCTGAGTTGTAATTTGAAATCGGAGCTTAGGCAGAATCGCTTCTCTGCTGTTGGCGCAGGCTATTATAGGGACAAAGCTGGGAAAGTGGACGTTGTCCTCTGAAGCGCCGTGCGACAACAGGCACCGGGAGGCAAAAAGTTGCTGGCTTTTTGGGGAACTAGGAAACCGGATGAGTTTCTGTTGAACTTCTGGATGGATGGATAATGGAAGCCTAAACATGAAGCAGGTAAGGTTCCAGCGACTTGTTGCAAACCAGCTGCCGATCTCGGGAGATCCACTGAATCCAGCATGACTGGATAAGGAAGACTCTTTGTTTTAAGACCGATGAGACTTGCAGATATGGGGCTTTTTACTGCAATCCGGGCTGAGTTAGGAACGCCTTTTCCGGCCGCTCTTTCAGTTTGTAGTCGCTGATAGCTGACGGGTTCACTCCCAAGTCGTACTTCTGAACAGGCGGCCTCTTGAGATCAAGTCCCGTTTGTTTTACCGACAGTTCTGGGATTCCAGCTACCCCAAACTTTATGCAATTGAACCTGCGTGTTAATAGTAGCCCAACGCGTACGATATTTGGCGCTCACTATTCTTGTGCAGTTAAGTGGCGCGTGCGTGTATGCTTAGCATTTTAAAAAAGAAGGAAAACATTTGTTTTCGTTCAAACTAGCAGATGTATGAGAAGACAAAAGATCGTGTCGCTTTTATGTGTGGTTTCAACCCTACAGGTCAAATGCGTATTAATTCTGTATGGTTTTATAACTCTTATTAAACACTTTTCAAGTTTTGTATTTCGGTATCTGAAGCTTGGATATTTAGCATCTGAAAATGCCTTTTCATTTTGTGACCTTTGGGATATAACATGCCTTTTGAGTGTTTTATTTCATGAATAGAAATATCCTTCAAGAGAGTAGGGAAGCAAAGTAAATAAAATAAAAAGGAAGTAGGAAAAAGATTTGCACCTGTAGAGGAAATGGAATATTTTATGTAGTTTAATGAAAACTACAAAGGAACTCTTAACTGTGGTTTGGATAATTTTGCCAGCTGTGAAGGGAAAATTCTTTTTAAAAATTGCTTTTCAAATATTCCTACTTATGGAAAAGCAATTTATTATTTGTTACAGGAATGATCCAAGTGAGAGCCAGTTTGGTATAGTAAGGCACCAAACTGAAAACCAGGAGACTCTGAGTTTTAGCCCTACCAAAGGCAACCACTGGCCCAACCTTGGGCAAACCACTTCTGAAAAACCGTGCAAAGAAAACTGCAGGAACTTGCTCAGACAGTCTCTTAGAATCTGAGACGATTGAATGGAAAATGAAAAAAATGATCCAAGTGGGAATCAGAGCATCGTGGAATGTACTGCCACAAGGGGGAGCTAAGCCAAAAGGAAGGTTTTAAAAAATGCCACTTTTGAGAAAAGCACATTCATTTTCCTTGCTGAATTTTTAATCTCAGGATATTAAAATATAGTCATCGTTCATTTAAAAACACAAAAAGTAATGTTTGAGAGGAAATAATAGTAAGAATTTTTTTTTAAAGGGCTGAGGTTTCAAAATGTTCCTAGATGGTTTTAGTGACACAAAAAATAAGCATTTAGATCAGTGTTTCTCAAACTTGGCAACTTTCAGACATGTGGCCTTCAATTCCCTGAATTCCTCAGTCTGTTGTGGCCAGACTGGGGAATTCTGAGAATTGAAGGCAACATACCTTAAAGATGCCAAATTTGAGAAACACTGACATTCTGCCTTTTTAGACTGTGACAATCTCAAGTAATCCTTGACTTATGACCACAATTGAGCCCAAAATTTCTGTTACTATTTGAGACATTTGTTATTGTCCCATTTTACGATCTTTCCTGCCACTGTTGTTAAGTGAATCACTGCAGTTAGGTTAGTAACACAGCTGTTAAGTGAATCTGGTTTCCCCATTGATGTTGCTTGTCAGAAGTTTACAACAGGGGATCACATGATCCTGAGACACTGCAGCATAAATATGCATCAGTTGCCAACCATCTGAATTTTGATCATGTGACTGGGGATGCTGCAATGGTTGTAAAATGTGATAAATGGTAACAAGTCACTTCAGTGCCATTGTAACCTAACAGTCACTAAATGAACTGTTGTAAGTCAATGGCTACCTGTACAGTCTTGCGTACAATTATTTTAAACTAGGTGTTATTCATTTTTTCTCTTTAAAAATGTATTTGAACACACAATTCTCAAACATGGTTATTAAAGAATTTAGAAAATAGAAACTATACAAAAGCAAAAACTTTAATGGAATTTGTGATTTTTTAATATATTTTTGGCCAGCATATTAAAGAAAAGTGTTAAATCTTTCAATCCAGAAAGATTCAGTCTATTAGGATTTAGTATGTGTTGTTAACTATTTAAAAAGCAGCTGTGTGTTTTTCTTGCTGCTTTTCCAAATGTTGCTCCAAATATGTTAATGGTTAAAAAAAGCAAAGAAAGACTAATGGCACTCATTATTTCTAGAATGTAAAAAAGTTTTGGTATTGCCCCTTTAATGGAAGAGTCATATGTTATAGGACAGTGATGATAATCTTTTCCAGACCGAGTGCCCAAAGCGTGGCCGAACCCCCAAAATGCAATGCGTGTGCGGCCCCCGCACATACACCCCACCCCTGCATATATGTGCACCTGTGTGCATCTATGTGTGTGCCCCCCCGCGCATGCACACATGCCCCCCTGCATGTATCTCACCCCTCGCACATGTACGGCAGAGACCCAAAGACCAACTGTCTGATGGGAGGTGCATGCACGGCAGAGCTGAACTGGGCCAATGGCTCATGCGCCCACAGAGGGCGTGTGCCACCTCTGGCACGTGTGCCATAAGTTCGTTATCACAGTAATAGGATAAAAGTAAAGCTTAAGAATAGTTTTAAAAACAATCCATATATGGCTTGAAATATGACATATAATTTAATGGCCTTTATGGGTGTGCTGTGAGTGACTTGATGAAGTTTGTGAACACCAGTCAGTTGTACCTCTAAAGGATTCTTGAGTTTTTAAAATGTAGTATAAGAAATATTCTGTTCCAATTTAGCTGTGCCAATATCTGGATAGCTTAAACAAATTCTCAATTAACAAAATAATTATTCTCACTTTGAGTAAGATTCACTGAATTCTATGACATTTCCGAAGCAATTCCTCTTATATATTATGGAACTTTATCCTAGTGTGCAATATTAACTTTGCTAAGTCTCATGAACTGAATGCATATGTAGAACAGAGATAAATACCTTGGTTGTCAACTTACGCTTCAACTCTACTGGGCCATTTCTATTTTTGGCAGTCTTCATTTAAATAAAATATCTTGATCTTTCAAGAATGGGAGTGACCCATCTAAGCACACCAGTGCTCTTGAGAGGATTCTTGGCCAAGACAGGCATTTTTCAAGGAGCAATTATAGGTTCTAGAACCAACAGCCAATTCAAATATTGGAAGTTAATTCATTGAAGCAAAATGTGTCCAAAAGTGATAGGCAGGGTATACTAATCTCACAATTATTTCTTTAAAAATTTGAAAATAAAAATTTAGACAAAAGCAGGCCACGTGTTGCTATATAGTTTTTCATAATAATGACACTGTATTTGGATTTATTAAATCTCAAGCAGACTGTCATGTCTTTTCTATGAAACAGAGCCCTACATTAGACAGATAAATGATGTTGACTAAAGAAGAATGCAAACCTTCAAGAACAGCACAGAGCCATATTGTTGTATTTGGCAGCTAACTATCATTCTGGGAAAGGGAGAATAAGCCACAGAGAGGAAATTGTTGCTGCTCATGAGGATAAAATTCAACATTCTTTAAAGAAGAGACAAGTCAGCAAGTTCTGAGGAAACTAGCAATGCAATTTTAATTATATAATTACATTAAATTTTATTTGAAAAACATAGTTATTTAGTATGCTTAAGGCATATTAAAGAAGAATGTGTTAGGAAAGATTATCAGATTGAACATTTAATAAGGGAGTAATTATAGGCACAGTACAAACAATGCCTATGTTGACAGCAATGGAAAGTTAGTTCCCTACCTGGATTTTGAAACTGAGATTTACTGACTTGCCAAAAACTATCATGCCTCAACTAAATCTTCTAACCTTTAACCTTGTTTTTGATAAAGTAGAAAATGACATGTTTCTGATGCAGAATGCTAAATGTAACCTATCTTAGAAGGCTAAACTAAAAATCTAGAAAGGCCAACAATGTTACCATCTTAAAGTATTGTGGACAGAGAGGGATGTATTCTAAATAAGCATGTTAGGAATTACATATGCAATTCTAATTTTAATAAACTAAATAAGGATTATGAAAGAATTCAGAAAGGCTGCATCTATAATTGCAACTTATCTGTTCAGGTATTTTCTTGTATCATACCTTTGGAATCTTTTTAAAGGAATATATACAAACACATGACTCAACAGTTACTGAAGATGCTGGTAGAAAAGGTTGATTTGAAAACCTTGTCAGGTTCCAAAAACTGAGGTATCTTCTGACAAGGCTTGTCTATCTTTCCCCTTTCAAGAAAATCAGGAGAGGCCATCTTCCCCTGGTTTCATGAGGAAAGCACCTTACATGACCTTAGGAAGAAAGCCTTCTGCAGCCAGCACTTGCCTTGTGTGAAGGACCAGGCTGGGCAAGTCATAAGTATCTTGATTCAGTGCTGCTGTTTCTTCAGTCCCTGAACAAATTGTTGTAAGATGAGGAATATATGTATGATTATTTTATTGTTGATGAGCAGGGAAATATGTTTTTATATATGGTGTTATCTTTTTTTTTTTTATTGCACTTTTGGTCAAGTTTCCAGTTAGTGAAGGTTTATATATATATATACAACATGTGTGTGTGTGTCTGTGTGTGTGTGTGTACAACACAGGTTTAATTATTTTAATTATCTTGAAAGTTTTTATGGCCATTCATCTTAAATAAATAATTCTCATTGGTTCACAGTAAAACAATAAAAACAACATAAAAAGCAAGTACAAATAAATGTAAAAATACAAAAATAGCAAGTTGAGGCCTCTCCTATATCATCTTCAATCACAAGCAACAATAAGCCAGTTTGGTCTAATGGTTAAGGCACCAGGTCAGAAAGCGGGAGACCATGAGTTCAAGTCCCATCTTTGCTCTGAAAGGATAACTTTTGGGCATAATTCTCTGAGCCCAACTCACCTCACATGATTGTTGTTGAGGGGAAAATAGGAGGAGGAAGGTGTGTTGGATATGCTTGCTGCCTTGAGTTATTTGTAAAAATAAAAAGATGAGAAATAATATATAATAATGCCTGGTTTTTATAGCCTTTTGGAAGGCCAACAGAGCTGGGATTATTCAGATTTCCAGGTGACAGGGAGGCTATTCCGCAGGGTCTGTGCTGTAAATTTACCGTGACAGTTCAGTAAAAGACACTGAAAACTTCCCTTTATTACTGTATTTTTCGGAGTATAAGACACACCTTTTTACCTCCCAAAAGAGGGTGAAAACTTGGGTACATCTTATACACTGAATGTAGCCCCACCCAACCACCTCCACCCTTTGGCCTCTGCCACCCAGCAATTTACCCCCTTGCAGTAAACAGAACAGAGCCTGTTAAGCCAAGCAACTGATTCCTAAGCTTCCGGATCAACAGCTGATTGAGACTGCAGGCAGCCGCATGGGCTAAACTGAAAGTGAAACTAAAGCTGCAAGGTGGCAAATTGCTGGGAGGTAGAGACAGGCAGAATTTTATTTTTTGTGCTAATCAGACTGCTGATACTGGCTGCAAGGA
>JANHFT010001038.1:79539-103489 GCA_032467955.1 Pseudoxenodon macrops | reverse complement strand
AATAATTAAATCATAAGTCAGACTAAATCATATTTAGATATTAAGCCATATTTCACTGAGAATAATATTAAGCTGAATGAGAAGAAAAACCATAGATCTAAAAAGGAATTTGTTGCATCTCAGTGAAGAAATTGTCCTCTTACAGCCCTTGGAATAGGAACAATGTATGCGGTATGAAATTCTAGTTTCTGGGTGTCAAAGTAAGAAGGAACAAATAAAAGAGTGACATTCTTTTCACCCTCCATTCCCAGATTGATACTGAGATTCTGAAGTGATTACATTATGTAATTATATCAATATAGATAACAATATGTTGCTAAACTAACTTTGACTCAAACATTAAACTGGGCTGATTATGAGGAGAAAAACACTCTAGTGCTGTGATGGCGAACCTATGGCACGTGTGCCACAGGTGGCATGCGGAGCCATATCTGAGGGCACACGAGGCGTTGCCCTATGTCAGCTCCAGCATGTGCCAGCTGTTTTTCGCCCTTCCAGAGAGCGGGGGAGGCTGTTTTCGCCCTCCCCAGGCTTCAGGAAAGCCCCTGGAGCTTGTGGATGGCAAAAAACAAACCCAACAGGCCAACCAGAGTGAGGACTGAATGCATGTGTGTGGGGGAGGGCAGCACAGGGGTGGTTTTGTGTGCATGCATGGGGGGCAGGGCACTGCATTATGGGTGTGGGCACGTGTGCGCGCGATACCCCCCACTCTACCCTGTTATTGGCACAAGATGGCAAAAAGGTAAGCCATCACTGCTCTAGTGGATATAACTATGCCAACAACCATAATTTATTAGTCTGTAGTCTACAAATGTATTTCTGTAACTTCAGACTAATTACATAAGATTCAATTCTATGCAAGTAATTTCTTCCTTTGGGGTGCTATCACAGCTGTTACATTTAAATATATGCCCCCAAATACTACGAAATGGGAGTATATTATATATTCCCAGGTCATGATTGTCTTCAAATGCAATTTTTCCAGAAAGTACATTGATGTTGTTATTGTTATTATTCCTCCCTTCCCTTCCTTCCTTCCTTCCTTCCCTTTGCACGATATATAGATTGGAGATATATATGAAAGGCAGGATATATAATTTGACCCACACAACCTAGCCTTGTGAGATGGATAAGATGAGAATATGTGATTGGCCCAAAGTCACCAACTAGATTACATGCCAAATGCAAGACTAGAACTCATAATCTTCTGGTTTCTAGGCCAGCATCTTAAGTACCACATCAAACTAGCTCTCTTCTTCCTTTGTTACATGGGAGATAAAAGTCATGTTTTATATCCTGCATTAATGAAATTCATAGTAAAATTTGTGTGTGTACGCAAATTGAGTCATATGAAGGGACATAATGTTTCATGTGACAAACTTTCTTAAGGCTTTTGCTGTCATAACAGAACTTTGCTAATATGAAGTAGAAATTTGATTTTCATATTAATAATGTAAATTCTGTGAAGTAGGTTATGAAAGGATTAAATACCCACCTGCTGTATAGCAATCCTGGATATAACTGACTTCCAGTTCAAAGGTGGGATGAGGAAGAGAGAAGGTTGAAGTTAAGACCATTTTGTTCTCCAGTGTGCTGAACAGAGAATCCAAAGCATGGGTTGACTTTGCCCTTCTGCCCTGAGAGACTAAATCTTCTTTAAGTACCACGCCTCTCTTGACTGTATCCCAGTTTACATTCAGTCTAAAACCCAAGAGAGACGTGTTTAGGAAGAGCTCTTCAGAGCAGAGTTTTGGATTCTCGGCTATTCAGCAAAGGAGATACAGGCGAGAAATAGAGTGCCACAACAATCAGCTGTTTGGTGTGAAAGCAGCAAGGATTTAAATCTAATCAGCTGTGTTTCAGGCAACAGTGTGGCTCTCGGCGATAAATTCAGCTCAGTGGAGCAGCATGAAGGCGGGCGAGTATTACTTACCATTTTAGGCATTAACTTTGTCAGGGGGAAGGAGCGATTCCCAGCAAACTCCCCAATAGAGCTGGCTACCAGGTCTAACCATCACAGCTGCTGCAACGGTCCGGGGACTTTCCGTTTGAATGGCACAGCCCCCACAACGATTCGGTTGGCTGCCCATTTCAGCGGCAAATGATCAAGTTTTAGAACCAGCATATACCAGTAGAGCAATTGGATTAAGCTCCAAGAGAGTAGCGCTTTTGTTTTTCCCAGTGCACCCGCCATGTTCCCCTCAGTAAAAGAGCCGGCTTTTGGCGCGCTTTTCAGCGACAGACTTCCTGACGCCCTCACAGCAGGGAGTTGGAAAATCTCCATCACAGCAGAAATAAAGGATGGAGGTTACTGCTGCCTCAAGCTATGAAGTGTCTCACTTGAGGTGGGGAAGAAGGGGCCCCCAATACAGCCCTGTATTAACAAGAAAGGTCGCTTGGCAGCAGGAGCAGGTAGCAGAAAAGCGGCTACCCGTATAAGGGCAAAAGCATTGCATCCAGAAAAGCCTCTTAAGGCTGTGGAAAAGGATGCCCGGAGACAACAAAGAGCTTTGGAGAGGAAAATCTGCAAGGCTGAAAAGCAAGGCAAGCGACAAAGACAGGACCTCAGAGCCCCAAAATTAAGTCACCAGTGGATGCCAGAGAATTATCTCCACAGCTGCCTTTTATAGAAGAAAGCAAAGAGGATCCCTTTGTACCACAATTAGATAGATTGCCTGTAGTCTATCTGCCTGCAGTCTTTCACAGACTAATTTAAACAAAAGTCAGGCAGCTCCAGAGGCTACATTTACCCCCACAGTGGCGGGACTCCACCCAGGGGACAATCAAGGAACACAAATTTCTGAACAAATGAAATTGCTGCTTTCCTTAATGCAGGGCATTGTTGCAACTTTACAGCAAGGAAACTAGCCTAACTATAGCCTCAGAATCATTCACAGAGCATAGGCAGTTCCTAAATCCATAGAACCAGGAAGATCTGTGAACCTTAGGGAACCTCACTCTCCCAATTCATCCCTTCAAAGTAGGGATTGGCTTTCAGAAGAAGAGGACCAGAGAGAACTAATACTATTGGAAGATGAAAGGTTATTACCCGACCCTCCAGCCTTTACAGGGCTTTTTCATACAGCACTCTTTAAATCTATCCTATTTAAAGCCAAGATCACAGCCCACATGGGGGCTGAGCCATGTACATCAGAACCAGCATTGGGGTTACCAGACCCAAATTAGCTCCTCTTTACAGAGCCAACAGGGGAGAGTGAGGAGATCCCTTTACCCCAATTGTTCTGAGACATGGTCCGGAGGCAATGGGAACATCCAGGAACCTACCCCAATTCAAGTGAGAATGACAAGAGACTTTATAATGTAGCTCCCGAATTCTCTGAGGAGCTACAGTTACCAACAGTAGATGGGCCCGTGGCAGCTTTAACATCCTCTACTCTCCTGTACCAGGATAAGGCAGATGCTCTGAAAACAGAGGATAGAAGGGCTGAACTGACCCTTCGCAGGGTTCACCAGGCGACAGCCTGGGCAGTAAGGGCAACAACTACCACTTCCTTTTTCAGTAGAGTCTCTTATTCTGGCTTCACCAGATGCAGACAAGAGCTGCACCTGATGATCAGCGCCTCCAGCAGGACACCAACAAGTTGATAGTGGTGATGGAACTTTCAACAGATGCCACCCTAGATGCAGCCCAATTCGCTGCCAGGGCTGTTGCATTGTCGGTAATGGCTTCACCACTGACAGGTGGGTGCAAAATACAAATGGAGGCTAGCTTCTGCACCCTTCAAGGGTGGCAAACTGTTTTGGGAGGTCATGGATCCCATCTTTGTGGAATCCAAGGGCAGGAGGAAGATCCTGCCATCCCTATATAGGCGAACGGAATGATGCCCTTTGTCTTATTTTTTCAGACATTCCTTTCGGCCAGCAGACACAGGATCGGGCTACTTCCAGAGGACATACCCCAACAGAACTGACCACCAGGCAGATAGAGCAGGGTTTCAAGATAGAAACAAGCAACAATTCCAGAACAAGAGAGCATTTTGGGGCTCCAGAGATCACCCCTTCCGCTGTTACAAGTGACCTCAGACCCAATCCTCCCATTATCTCAATGAGAGACAACCACAACAAACACCTGGGTCCTAAACACAGTGAGACTAGGCCTCACACTCACTAAACACAGTGAGACTAGGCCTCACACTCGAATTTCTGTCCACATCCCCAAGATTCTTCATATGTTGTCCCATATCAAGGAACAACACAAAATAAGGACTCCCGGAGGTTGCAATACAAGACTTAGTAGACATCCAGGCTATCCAGCTAATGCCAGCGGATCAACAGGGACAGGGATTTTATTCCATCCTATTCGTAGTCCCAAACTCCTCGGGGTGGGGGAGAGCAATTCTGGACCTAAAAAGGCTAAACGAGCATCTGGTCTACAAAAAGTTCAAGATGCAATCTCTCCAATCCATCCTGGACAGCATCAGGGAGAGCGAGTTCTTAACATCCATAGATCTGATGGAGGCATACCTCCATGTACCTATCCTACCATCCCACCACTGGTTCCTCTGGTTCTTCTACGCAGGACAGCATTTTCAGTACACAGCCCTACCATTTGGTCTGTCCTCAGCAACCAGGGTCTTCCTCAAAATACTGGCAGCCCAGTTAAGGACGATCCCAATCTGCATCCAGTGTTACCTGGACTACTTCTTAATCCAGTCTTCCTCCCACCTCTGGACAGCAGAGGAGCTGCAAACCACAATCAGTGTCCTGTAAGACCACAGATTTTCCGTCAATTACGAAAAGAGTCACCTGACTCCTTCCACCCATTTACCAGACTTGGGGGTGATCATAGACAGCTCTTTATGCGAGGTCTACCTGTCACAGGAGTATCAGGACAGCATAAAAGCATTGGTGAACTGGATCCGTACAACCCGATCAGTTCCACTGGCTCTCCTCTCAGCTCCTAGGCAATGGTATCCTGTATCACAATAATTTCCTGGGCATACCTACATGACAGGACCTTGCAGTGGTTCCTTCTATGCTACCAAAGGTCCGGCAAAAGCAACTCGCCAACCAAGATCTGAGTTCCACACAGAGTACTCCAGTCTTTCCAGTGGTGGACATTCTGGGCCATGACAAGGGGATGTGACTTCAAAGTGCCAAAACACCTGACCATCAGCACAGACGCCAGCCTCTTCATCTGGGAGGCTCACATTCAATCACAGATGGCACAGGGACAGTGGTCACATGAGCACCTAACGAATAACATCAATTGGCTGGAACTCAGGGTTGTGCATCTGGCCCTCACATTGTTCCAGGACAGGATCTTGGGCCATCATGTACTCATTTTGATGGACAATGTAGCTGCCAAGGCGCACATAAATCAGCAAGGGGTCACCCACTCAAGACCCCTCATGCGAGAGGCAGAGAAATTGGGTCTCTGGGCAGAGAAGCATCTTCTTTCCATCAGGGCGGAACACATATCAGGAAAAATGAATGTACAGGTGGACTGGCTCAGCAGGTCCACAGTAAATCATTTGGAGTGGCACCTACATCCATACCTGTTCAGGGAGCTATCAGAACGGCTTGGGACTCCGATCCTGGACTTGTTTACTACCCCGTCAAACAGCCATTTATCCAAGGTTTTACTCCAGGTTCGCAACACCGGGGGCAGAGGGCACCAATGTGCTCAGCACTCCAGGTCTCTTATATGCTTTCCCCCCTCTTCCAATGATCTCAGGAATAATCAGGAAGGTGTTGGCAGAGAAGGCAGAGGTGTTGCTCCTGGCCCCTCACTGGCCCAGACTGTAGTTTGCAGATCTGGTCAGTCTGTCCTTAGCCAGGCCATGGAGAATTCCCCAGAACAGAATATCCCTCAGTTAAGGGGACCTAGTCCATCCACAATGGCTTCAACTGACCATATGGCATTTGAGCGGAGGGTCCTGAGGCAGGGCAAGTTCTCTACCAGGGTGATCCAGGCAAACCAGGCCTGTAGGAGGCCATCAACCAACAGAATCTATGACTCAACTTGGAAGACCTTCTATAGTTGGTGCTCCAAGGACAACATTAGTCCAACTTCTGTTTCTATTGCCCAGTTCTGGGAATTCCTTCAGGATAGGCTGGACAGGGGCCTATCCCCCAACACCATAAGCAGACAAGTGGCAGCTCTGTCTTTGGTGTTGTCATGTGAGGATCTGGAATCCCTCACATATCACCCTTTTGTTTGCTGCCTCATTAAAGGAGCAACCAAACTAAAGCCGCTGATGGTACACAGGTATCCCACCTGGGACTTGCCAAGGTCCTGCAGGCACTCTCATTGGCTCCCTTTGAGCCACTACGAAGGGCCAGCCTGTGTTTTCTCACCTGTAAGGTAGCCTTCCTAGTGGCTATCACCTCGACTAGACAAATTTTGGAGCTGGTGGCCCTCTCCATAAGGGGGGACATGTGTGTATTCCATTCAAACAGGGTGGTTCTGTGGCTGGATCCCTCCTTTCTCCCCAAGGTTAATTCCTTGTTCCACAGGGCACAGGAAATCATTTTGCCAGACTTCTGTCCAGGCCTAACTCATGCCCTGGAAAAGAAGTGGCATACCTTGGAAGTCAGGAGGGCCCTCTGCATCTACATCAAAAGAACAGCTCCTTTCAGGAAAACAGAGTCCCTATTTGTGTCATTCCAGCCTTCCATGCTGGGTAACAAGGTCATCGACAGTGGGCCAATGGGTTAGGGCATGCATCGCCAAAGCTTATGAGCTTCAGGCTCTTCTGTTGGCCCGCTGATTGACAGCCCGCTCTACCAGGAGCGCAGCCACTATGGCGGCATGGGTGACACAGGCATCCCTCTAGGAAGTCTGTAGGGCAGCGACTTGGTCCTCACTGTCACTATTCATCAGACACTACAAGCTGGACAAGTTTGCTTTGGCTGAAGAGGCCTTCAGCAGACAGGTTCTCCACAGGGTACATTCAGATCTGGAGACTCGGGATCAGACCGTGACCCACCCTTAGGACAAACTGGCTTTGGTACATCCCATGCTTTGGATTCTCTGCTCAGCACACTGGAGAATGGCTGTTGATCTTACCGGAGATGCTCCTTCTTGGTTTTCTGAGAAAGAATCCAACCCCACCCTGGCGACTGTCTGGTCCAGAGTCCAGAAGTGGATAACAAGATCAGTAATGCGTCAAGGCAACAGCTATGCCTTCATCAGAACTGAGATACAATCAAGAGAGGCATGGTTACAAGGTCTTAAAGAAGATTCAGTCTCTCAGGGCAGAAGGGCGGAGTCAACCCATGCTTTGGATTCTCTCTCAGCCCACCAAGAAGGAGCATCTCAGGTAAGATCAACGCCCCTTTTCAAAGGAAAGATTAAAATGTTAGAGTTGATTCTTCTTAATAGAAATTCATGGAGACTAAAATTGAAAGAGCTGTTTAGAGAGGTCATAACTTGCCTGAAGAAACCATTGAATTACTTAAGCAAGCATATACATATGTTTAAAAGTCACCTTTTAGACCTTCCAGGAAATCTGGAAGAATGAACCTTTGTTCGTGTTATCTTGTAGAGACAGCCAAAAATCAGAGAAAGAGTCCATAGAAAAAAATCCAGTATGGAAACTATGATTTTGTGTTGCAGAAATCTTTCTCATGCACAGTATATTCAAAGTGAAAATGGTCTGAGAAACAGAACCACCATTTAGGTGTGATAGACCAAGATAATAGAATAATGCCGCAAAAGTTATTTTGACTCTTCAGTCAAGGTACCTTAGGGCCACATCAGGATTTGCTACTACGTCTACTTAATTTAATCAGTATTTCTTATTAATATATCTGAATTAAACTTACGTTTTCAACAAATATTTGCCATGTTTTCAGTTTGATATGCACCAAAAATGTGTGATTAATCAGCTTTGTCACTAATTACATATTAGAAGAAAGTTGAAAATCAGAAGATGAAAATCTAGTGTGGTCCTATAATGTTGGGGTCATGCTGATCACTTTGATAAAAAGTTTTCCTACTTAAAACCTCATTTTCCTAAAGTGGATTTCCTGTACTGAAAACTAAATGGATGCTATAGTGTTGAAGCCTGAAAATGTGTTCACCTATCTTTGTGTTGGAGTACTAAGATATTTATGATATTTGTTTCTATAAATCTCCATGATAGGTTTTCTGCTGTGTTGCTGATTTTACCGGTGATATTCTTTTCTCAGGGAAAAGAACATCAACTGACACAGGGAAGAATCAGTTCTCTGTGGTGTGATCCTATCCTTTGGGGAGTGTGTTTAAATAAATGGTGGATTTATTGGCTGTTCCTATGGTGAAGTCACATTGTGTCATGAGTTTTGCTTTTGTTTTTATATGTGATGAAACAGGACATGGTCTAATAAATGGTTTAAAACAATCTTTATTAAATAATGTTGAAAAGAGCATTATCTCTAGTTTATTCTCTCTCTTTTCTTAATGCTTTGAGACGACATAGATCAGGAATTGCTTATTCCCTCAAGCTTCTTACATTCACTTACTGGATTACATTGGGGGGGGGATTGTCTTTCAAAGCTCTCTGTGCATCTATGGATGACAATAAAAACCAGAGATCAGTTTCATGTATTCTTACTATGCCAGTGCTATTTCAAACAATTCTTCATAAATGTCATGGTTTTGCTTGTAGAAACAATGGTTCTCTTATTGTCACAGTATTCTAATCTTTATGTAAGAAAGGAAATGATGAGGGAAATTAAATTAGCCTGCAAAGCAAATGAAACTCAAACTTCTCTCTGGGATGAAGAGCAAATGGAATGATGATTTGAGTCTCTTTTAAATATGTAATGTGTTTTTCATTTAATAGTAACAACATAAAAAAAATCATTGCATATACAAAGTGGAAGCCAAGAAAGTAATTTGTTCCGGCAACTTCTATTTTCACATGAATTTTTAATGCCTTCATTGAAAGCTAAAAGTCGGGTATTTATATGTAGCAAAATGTCAGAAAGTGCTTTTTTCCTATGACATTTATTAAAGATACTGATAAAACAATAGTATTGACTAGATTCAGCTCTAAATAACTAGAAATTTCAATTGTTTTACAGTAAAGCACAAGTCTTTAAAAGTTAAGTGGTTAAAAAGAGAGATAAGGGTACAGCTAGATAGGGGGCCATGCTCTTAAAATTAAATGCTACAAAAATATAGTAGCATTTCAGATTAATTTATGATAATCAATACTTTGCTCTTAGGGAATAATCACACTGAGAGTTCTTAAGGTGCCTGGAAAGGCATTACTGAGGAAGAATAAGCCATCACTAAATAATGTATTATAGTACTTTTATTCCAACTGGCTGATCAATATTTAGAAGGAACTAATCAAACAATGCAGTAATATGAAAAGCTTCAAATATGGATCATGCACTATTTATTCAGTAAGCTTTAGCTCTTCCTTCATGTTGGCCATGTGACACAGTTTGCTGGTTCAGGTCACTTTCCCTTTATAGACATGGGAACTTCATTATTCAACCATGGATTAATTACACAGCAGGCTGAGCTTTTACTTGCTCAAATAATGCAGCTGCCAAGCCCAGTGGCCTTATTACAAGCAGTGCTGGGTGGTTCTGTGGATGCAGTTAGAGAATCTGACCCTTGCTGCTTTCTCACATGATAGGTGCCGAATACTGAAAAAGAAAGGGGAGAGTTTGCTTTCGTGTCATTAACAAAAGCTAGCCTGCTTCCAGAGCAGTTTTTAGTCCTTAAACTCTGACGGCGGCAATTAGGTGGAGCTGGCTTTCCTGGAATTGTAGCATAGATTTTCCTGTTGTGCTTCAATATCAACTGTCTCCAAGTTACGAACCCACTCACAGCGCTAAAAGCTTGGGATTACTGCAAGTAGAGAAGGCCACTGTATCTCTCGGCTTTTCACTTTCTGATCAAGAATCAGCCTGCTCACTTAGCAGCAATGTTTCAACTAAAACATTCAGATCGAAATCTATTGGTGGGTATTTAATGTGCAGCTGATAATTTGAAGAGATTTGTAAAAATGTGATGAGTAAGCTTTATTTCTTTTGACTGTAAACTTTGCTTTTATTTTATAGAAAGGTGAACTAGTTCAAAGGAGTTTTGTAATAGTTCTAAATGTGATTTTATGAACAATATTGTGTTCAGATTTTTGATAATCTTAATGGAATATAGATTGGGCGATAGATGTCTGTAGGACTATCATTCCTTGTTAAAGTTGTCAGATAAGACTGTAATTTTTTTAATCTACCATTACTTGAAATCCCATAGACCTGTGTTAGATATGTGAAATGTATCCCCGGTATTAAGTTTGTTTAAAATAATTGTTTAATATTAGGATTTTGTTAGTGATTTTTTAAAACTACTGGTTCTCTGACATGCTTTGCAATATCACTCTTAACATGTTTGCTTGAACATGTGATTTAATATCTATATCTTTGAATGGGCATATATCTTTGCATAGTAATTAGGCATGTATTTTGGTTATTTCTAGAAATCATTCATTGTTATTACTATTTATGGTAAACGTATACTTTTTTAAAAAAACCCACAAACCTTATAAAATGTTTTTTATGGCTTAAGAAACATGACTACAGTCTTTAAAGTACTTCTTGGCACAGATCATTTGGGTGGGAGGAAATTAACTCTGAACTTAAATGTGCAGCAATGTGTTTGAAATGCTTGGATCCTTTTCCTTTTGAGGTTACTATGATGGCAGGGCAGGGGCCAAATATTTTGCTGCCTGATATTCATGCATTTCTCATATGGAAGCTGATTGGATTGGCACTGAAACTCACTTCTAGTCAAGTATGGGACAGCACATTTTACTTAAAACTCCAGCAGCCTTGTTTTAGGAGCCAGACCACACTGCACAGCACCACCTCTTTTCTATCTGCTGGTAAAGTTAATCTTGAGTAATGGCTAAGGAAAAGATTAGTTCTCGACTGAATGTTGTTGCAGATTTTAATTTCTTTGATACACCAACAGAGATCTGGTCTTACTGTTCTATTAGGCTAATGTAGTTATCCAATTTATAGACACTAACTTTTGATCCATTCCTCTTGGCAGAATAATTAATTGCTTGATGTAATTTTCTAATTGTTTGAGTGTAAAAGTCTGTACAAGTGGCTACACAAAATAGAAAGAGAGGTATGTAGAAGAGTAATGTTTTATAAAGGAAGCCTATGTATCTACTTATCTATCTATCTATTTCCCCACCCCTCTTTCTGTGAGACATTATAAAGGAGAAAAAGACATATACATATATAGATTTCAGAAAGTATTTTTCTTATTTAATTTGTATGTAAATGCAAGAGAAATGACTTTTTATCCAGGATGGTTATCACTAACAATCCAATTGGCAGATAAACCTTTGGCAGAAAAATGAACTACAGAAATAAACATTAAATACTAGAGCATGCAGTATTTGTTTGGTACACTATAATTTAAGCTATGTAAAACCTCCATTAGTAGAATTTTCTTAAGGTCCCAGATTATACCTAAAAAGTCTTTTCTTAAGGAAACACTTGGAAAT
Source organism: Pseudoxenodon macrops (assembly GCA_032467955.1). Classification (NCBI taxonomy): domain Eukaryota; kingdom Metazoa; phylum Chordata; class Lepidosauria; order Squamata; family Pseudoxenodontidae; genus Pseudoxenodon; species Pseudoxenodon macrops. Next base: position 92,006 of record JANHFT010001038.1, on the reverse strand, counting down.
ATTTGTTTTTTGTCATATGATTAAACTCTGTCTCATAGTATCTAGATTCAGAGTTGTTGCTGTTAATTCAGTTTTGTTATACCATTGAAATCATTATACAATTATGCTATTGCACAAATTTGTCCTGAAACTGTGATCCAATCTGTAATTCAGTGAATAATTAACAGTTAAATAGCTATTTTAAGACATCAATATGGGATTACTATGCCATGGATGTGCATCATTTCAAGAATCTTATTATTTTAATTGGGGAGCTGTATTATCTCTCCCCCCCTCCCATTGATTGATTGCCCTTCCCTCCCAAATCCAACGATTTTTTTCCAGTTTATATGGTTAAAGACTTCCTATGGAAGATATTTGGAGTGTCAAAATAAGTGTGGAATGAATAAAGCAGACAACATAAAGTTTATTGAATCCAGTGTTATCCATAGTGGAGGCTATTTGAAATTCTCTTAACTTTTTGGCAAATAAGTGTGAAATCCAATGGCATATTTTTCATGTCCCTCTGGGACAAATATTTTTTTGCCCTCATCAGGAAGTAACTGAATAAATATTAAAGTCTGACTTGCAACTGTCCTCCATTGTAGAATACCTTTTTTTTTTGCTATTATGATTAAATGCATGGCATTGTGACCTCTGAACTACATCCCTCAGTTTAATTGTGGGGAACTACTGGTCATTCAAAGAGATTTAGCTCCAAAGCTTGCTAATGAGCATAAAGTTCCCTTCACTCTTAATGAATCAAGATTTCCGTGTTAATTTTAGGGGAATAAAAAGAGAGATGTTCACACAATAGGGCAACCTTACAGAGTACACAGCTGGGCCATCTAAAACCGTCCTTTTTATGAGCCACAGAGTTTAAATGGACTGTACTCTTAAGAGATAGATTTCTGTGAGTGTGAAGCAGAGCTTTTGCTTATGGTTCACTGATCTGTCTACTTATAACAATACAAGACCTTGACAAGAGCTTAGGGAAAAAGCATAACGTAGGGCAATTCTTTCAAAATCATTTCATGTAACATCTTCAGTGAAGGAGGAAATGAAAAGTAGTTTCAGTTGTTTCAGGGATTGAATAGCTGCTGCATGTTCCTGAATTCCTTGCTGAGAAAAATAATTGTCCAGTTACACTGTATTTTGGCTAACCAGCAGAGTTGTTAAAAACAATATTTATACAGTGAAACAATATTTGTACTTTGTGGCTGGAAATAACAGTAATTCTTGCAATAAACAAAAAAAAAGACATTTTAAAAAAGTTCTCTGATTAGCAAATAACATGACATTCTTGGCAGGTTTCTGACTTACTGAAACACAGTTTTTATTATAATTATGATTTTTCCTCCTTCTAGTCTATATCTGTCAGCTTATTATCTCCTTTCACTCTTTATTTGCTCTAAATGTTTGTGTAATATTTTGTTTTGTAGTTACAAATTATTTTAGAGACATAAGACTCCTGCATTCACAAACTAGTAACCATTGTCCTTTGCAAATGAATGTGGAACCCAAAAGTGGCAATTTAAGATATAAATAGTAAATTAATGGACATATTTCTGATTCCAATGTTACTCCTAAGGTCCAATTGCATTTAGATCCTTGGGGGGGGGGGATTAGTTGATTTCATACTGTGATTGAGTTGAATTGCTGTAACAGATTTCACCAGGTAGTATATGTCTGTCTTTACTGCATTGCAGTATAGTTCCTAAATAATATAAAAGTTTTATCAAATGTCTGCCTGTAAACTGCTCTGGATTTCTTGCAATAAAAGAAAGAAATAGAAGCTTAGGAAAACATAAGAAAAAGGGTTATTAAATATCTTGAACACATAGATGGATTCAAAATGTGCCACTTTCAGTCTGAAAAAATATGGCCAAATAACTGTAAAAATATAACTTGAAAGAGATATTTGAAATAGAATTTCCTCTTCAGTTTAATTGAATATTATACTATGCTTTCAGATAGCTGATTGGCTTCCCTGGATTTTGCTGATGACACAGGAAACCTTTGCTTGAAGATGGAAACACTGGAGTCAGAACTGACCTGCCCTATCTGTCTGGAGCTGTTTGAGGATCCATTGCTGCTGCCTTGTGCTCACAGTCTCTGTTTCAACTGTGCACATCGCATCTTGGTCTCCCAGTGTGCTACCAACGAATCAGTGGAATCTATCACCGCCTTCCAGTGTCCCACTTGTCGTTATGTCATCACCCTCAGTCAACGGGGTCTAGACGGACTGAAGCGCAACGTCACACTGCAGAATATTATAGACAGATTTCAGAAAGCTTCTGTGAGCGGGCCCAATTCTCCCAGCGAAACTCGCCGAGAACGAGCTTTTGACAGCAACAGCATGTCATCGAGTGAAAAAGTTCTCTGCCAGTTCTGTGACCAAGATCCTGCTCAGGAGGCAGTCAAGACCTGTGTAACTTGTGAGGTATCCTATTGTGAGGAGTGCCTAAAAACAACTCATCCAAATAAGAAGCCATTTACTGGACACCGTTTGATTGAGCCTATTCCTGACTCACATATCAGAGGATTGATGTGTCTGGAGCATGAAGATGAGAAGGTTAACATGTATTGTGTGACTGATGACCAGTTAATCTGTGCCTTGTGTAAACTGGTTGGGAGGCATCGTGATCACCAAGTGGCAGCTCTAAGTGAACGCTATGACAAATTAAAGGTTAGTTTCATCCTAATTTGTTTATACTAAGAGGTATAGTGCCAGGAAATGAAAGATTTTTACCTTATTTATGTGGCTAATATTTGCACATGCATTTGCCATTTTTGTATTCAACATATCTGTGAATTTGCTGAGGCCAGTCCTATATAAATTAGAAATTTTGAATTAGAAATAAATTAATCTTTGTCAAACCTAGATTTTGATGTAGGAAATTGAAATGCCAATGCTGAAGAAAATATTATATATACTTAACTTTGATTCAGGTTTTCCAATTAAAAAAGGTGTGGTTTGTACATTCATACTGAAATATTTTGAGAATGCCCAAGTAATTATAGAATGGGTCTCTATTTGCAGTTATCTGTGGCCTGGTCTACTGACATTTAGAAAAAGCAATATTCTATGCATACTTTCGAAGCCTAAAATCTTAAGACAGTGGTAAAAATGCCTCAAGTTGTTAATATAACTTTAACAAAACAATATACACTGGTTACTAAGTTTAGTGGGTCTTAAAGTGTTTAGACTGACAGCTCAAATAACTTGTTTCATCCCATTGATAAAATGTCAATACCTTTGGCACTTTCATTATTTACTTACTCATCTAATCAAGTGAACTTGTTATATGAGATTTCCGTTAGGGATGCACATGAATAGCATTTTTGAAATGTTCTTAATTAGTTTCCCTCATTATAAACAACACCAAATACAGCAATAGCTCAGTACTGTATTTCATTGCAAAAGGTCCTTAGGATTCTGCTTCTGTGGTTTTACAGTGTGGAACAGATTTAACTAGAATAGTGGAATTCCTGTACTGTATCCATCTGCTATTTTAGATGTCACATTAAAAGAAAAAGGGAAAAACAAAAGTCTGTTCTTCCAGTTCTCCTACGGAAATGCTACTGTGATTGTTTGTAGAAAATTACAGTAGGTGCTTGGGGGGGGTGATGTGAACTTTGTTATTGTGATTCTTACCTTGGATACAATCTATATCTACATTTACATAGTTTACATCGTTATCTACAAATACACATACGCACGCACACACACGTATAATTTTATGTATCTACAGTGTTTCATTAGAAAATGATTTTGGGAATATTTTTCAAAGTACACAAAAAACATGTTTTAATATATAGTTCTTAAAAGATAAATGATACCAGTTTGGTTTGGACTACAGCATTGCCCAGATTTATTTTAAAAATTGTACTTAATTTTAGATAATAATTTTTTTATTATTATTTATCATTAATAAGCATTAATTAAGAGAGGTAATAATTTAGATAGAAAATATATGACAACTGCATAGTTTCTTATTATTTATTGTCATAATCTTTTATTTATTTGCATGGCTTATTTTTCTTGGCAGTTGCTCATTAACTCATATTGTGTTTATTGACTGGATTATTTAATTTTGAGATGTTCCATTATTCCTAGTCCTTTCAAAGCTGGTATTGATTAAAATAAATATATTTTAAAGCATACATTCAAATGTATTGTGATAGGATATAATTTGCGTATGCTTTGTGATCATGTTCAATCCAGTTTAACTATACTATTATTTAAATCTTATTTCAACTTTTTCTGTGTTACATGTGTAACCCTGTACATCAGCAGTTTTGGCATGCCTCCTGGACCAGCTACGTTATACCTTATAGGTGTCTATCACATATTTCGGGACACAATTAGTAAATAAAAGAAGCATATTTTTAAATAACAGTAGCATCTTGTAGCAAATGCACATGTTCAGGTTGATAAACGAACATGGATAGACTTGTGACTTATTTCAGAGATTTATTTGAGTAATATTTTTGGACTATTCATTTACATTTTAAAGCTAAACTAATCAATTTAAAAACAATTGTATAGCTCTTTTGCACTTTTGTATCTAATCCATGTTGGATTGTCAAATCCAGACAATATGCAGATATTCAAATTTCCTTAGTTAAATGTGGGACATCTCATTCTTTTTAATTGATTGCTTCTGCTTATTATAGGGAACTTTAGCCATTTTGAATGTTTATAGTTATGCACCAATTTAGTCATTTAATATTAGGTATACTTTATTGATTGATTTCATATTCAAAATTTAAATTTAAAACTCAGTATTTATTTAAATATTCATGCTGTAGATGAATTATACCTTCCTTTTTAACTTATTTTTCAGGCTTATATGCTACTTCAGTTATAGTTAATTCCAAATGGCATATATTCTGTACCAGTAAAAAAAAAAAGTTAAATCAGTACCATCCAGCTTATCAATTCCATTGCATTGATTAAGAATTTTGTGGGGGATTTTGTATGCAATCATTAGCAGATTATCTATTTTCAACCACCAAGACTTCCTTGAACAACATGGCCTTCCTAAATCTGAACAGGGTTCAGGCTATGAAATCCTCAGGAAAATCCTGTTACATAGAAGAGGGCAGCAATGGAGAACAAGTGGCTTCATTGTCAATATGGCACTCCTTCAACATAGGCATACAGTGAGGGCAATTTCGATTGGCATTGGTTCTGTGAAATGTTAGGCTTTAAAGATAACAAGTGGATTAGTTGGGGTAGTACTTGGAAGTCAACTAGCATTCAGCGGTTGCTCTCAAAGTAATGTGCTACTCTGGCAAAACGACCACAAACTATAATATATTTATATTCTGATAATAAGAGTTCATGATGATGAATTTGCCACATTAATGGTAATAATATTTATCTGTAGAATTAGTGCATTTATATCTGGGACTTATGATAATCTTTATAATAATGTATTCATATCAGTATCTGCAATCATTGGAAGGCGTTCTTAAAATAAAGAAAATGAATTTTGCGTTGTAGTAATGGAATGTTTTTAGGTAAAAGTCAGTAGACTACATATAAGTTGTTTGATCATATTCTGCTGGTCACCAAAAGGAATGAATAGTACAAATGCATTCAAATTAATATTAGATTTTTCTGTAATCAAAATCTAGTTACATCTTTATGATAAATGAATGTCGCTAAGATTCATCCATTTTGGATTGTTTTAAAAGATAATTTTCTAAATTTGGGGCTTTTTTCCTTTACTTATGAGTAGGTAAATGAATTGTCCTATATAAGAATGAAATAGATTTTATATAACTTGTGAAATCTGATGCTAAGAAGTCCATGCAGTTTTCTTGGCAGAAGTAGAAAAGAGGTTTGCCATTGTCTTCTTCCAGGATGTGAAAGATATACCAATTATAGGTAGTTCTCGATTTACACTGTAATGGAGCCCAGAATTATGGTTGTGAGTCATGCCAGTCATTAAGTGGATCTTCATGTGATTGTGAGTCATGCTGGTCATTAAGTGGATCTACATGTGATTGTGACTGATTTTCTGACCTTTTTTGTGGAGCATCTTAAGCAAATGAAGCAGTCATAAAATGAATGCCACAGTGATTAAGTGAAAACTCCAATTTTCAAGCAAACACATTGTCCACAATGTATGGTTCCCCCCTCCCCAAATCAGAGATAAATATGAGTTTTGGGCAAAAAAAGGTCTTAAATTGTAGCCACATGAACATGGGACACTCAACAGCTATAAATGCGCGCTGACTGCTAAGTGCATGTAATGTAATCAAATGACTGTAGGGTAGGGGTGGCCATCAGAACTTTAAATTTGGATTGTAAGTACCTTTTTGGGAGTCCATCATAACTTCAAATGGTGGTTAAATCACGTCATAAGTTGAGGGCTACTTCTAATCAGAATAATAAAGGCTTGTTAAAAGCTAATTTACCTGATTAATAATCACTAACTATCAGAAATGATGTTGTTCTTTATTGTTCATTACCATCAGGGGTGGGTTCTGCTTCTTTTTGCTGCCGGTTTGCTCAGGGTTGCGTAAAGCGCGCGCACACAGCAATAAAAAGCTAGCTTCTTGCATATGCCCAGAAGCAAAACCCAAGATGGCAGCGCCCACGGAGACACTGATGGATCTGGCTCCGTGATGTCACCGCGGAGTTTATTCTATAGAACCGGTAGGAACTCACCTCTGATTACCATTTACACTGAGTTCTGCTTCCGCCACCACTATTAAGGTACTATTATTGTGATTATTATTTGTGGCACAGGGTTTCATGGATTCTAAACCACAAAATATTTGGGATAATATGCTACAATGTTTGTTGTGAGAGAGACTAAAAGGCTAATAAAACAGCAGCTATGCATTTGGCAGTAATGAAATTGGCATTATATAAATGAATAATAGATACAGGGCAATGATTGGCCACAGAACATAATCCAGGAAGAAATATAGGGATTTTTAACCCTATGTTTCTACTGCCAAACTAATCCAGATCAGTAGGGTTGTCTGTGTGTCTGGTATTTGTATTGGAAGAAAAGGTTCCTTCAATGAGAATAGATACTTGGTCTCTTTGCCTAATAATCTGTATTTGAAACCTATCTAGTTTGATTCTGTATTATGAAGCAAAAGGCTAATGCAGATTTCCATGCTATCTCTTTTTTAAAAGTCATTTATTAAATTGCTAATTGTGTGAGTGGTGTTTGTCTAGTTGTTTTGGAAGAAATGGTGCTTAATACATAGTTGAAAGAGGATAATATATTTCAGGAAATAGTATCAAGGTTTGTATTGCTTTGGAATAATACTAAATGACATAATCCAGTATCATGCAAGTAAAAACCTGCTCACATAATGGAATTCCCCTTCTATGTAGCAATTCCAAAATTAGTTTTCACTTCCAATTCCAACAACAGCCAAACAGTTTAATTGGATTATACAAAGTAAATTGTATATTTTTCTCTTTTTCCTTTCCTAAATTTATTGTAAACTTTGAGTATGATTTGTAGTGGTTAAAATGTAACTTAGTGTCTGTCAACCATTGAAAAAATAACTGACTGAACTCTATTATTAAAGGGGGGAAATCCTACCTCATGCCCTGGAAATTATGTCTGAGTTAAAAAAAAAAAAGGATTATTCTATTCCATAAGGAAACTTCTACTTATTTAAATGTTTTGTCTGATCCATGATCAGTTTATTTGGGTTTGTAAATTATTGAAAATTTCCTACATTTTAATTGCACAGGAACTGGTTCTTCTTGATGAGCAGTTTTTGAGTGTCAAACTATGTAATTACTGACATTCTGTCCCAGCACTGTTGCTAATTATTTAAACAATATTTCATCCTTCATTAGCCAGAAAACAAAAAATGTCATTACAATCTAACTCCTTTTGTGGTAAAATGAAACGGTTTAATTAAGAGCTCTGTACACTTGTCTGATTGAGGCATGCAAAGCTGCACTGGTTTAACAGTGAATGTAATAGTCATTAATTATCAAAATCTGAAAAAGCATATAAAAGAAATGACACTTTAAGGAAAGCACTAAGCCATTTAATTTTTTGCTAGTGCCCCTGTGAGTTAAAGTGCATGACCTTGATGCACATCAAGTCATGAAGAAAAATCCTTTTTTTTTAAAGCAATGCTTGCATTTAACTTCTGGAAATAGTATCCAGATGTGTCGTGTACATGTGTGTGTTAATTACATAGAAATAATTTGCAGTAAGTAAGATTTTAATTAGGGCATATATATGTAACAGATGTGCAAATGGTAAAGATATATTATTTTGCACTTTATCTTAACATAGTTAAGAATGTTATTGTTGTGGTCATTACATTAATGTTATTTATACATTTTTTCAAGTCTTTTTAAGGCATTAATTTATGTTAGTTAGGAGCCAGTGAATTGAGCTCAATTCCTTGTGACTGTGCATATAAACTTCTATCATTCTAATCCTAATCACTCTAATCACTCACACAATCCACAATAATTCATAGAATTCCAAAGGATATTCTATTAATAGTTCCCACATTTGTCATCTCTACCTTTTATCAGATTTCCTCAACTTCATTGAAAATATTTTTTCCTAGAGTTTTATTCCTGAGCATTGCCCCAGGGAGCAATAATTTTATAATCCCAATTTCAAAGAATAATAGCCCATCGTCCTTTAACTTCACTGGTCTCTATTAGATGTTTCTTTGATTACTCTTTAATATTTGTACCTTAGATATACTATATATTCTGCTGTCAATTCTTTGACCTTAAAAAGTTACCTTGTTTCTTTTTTCTTGGTATGCTCATCTATGTTGACCTCCTTGATTATTAGACCATACTTGGTTCTTTGTTGTTGGAATTGGAATTTTTTCTTAGTTGTCCCACATCTTTTTTGTTACCCAGCATTTCGTCTTTATCTTTCTCTCATTATGTAATACCTGAATAATCTCTGAAATTATTTTCAAAATTTTGGAAATATTTTTCATTTTGATTTCAGTTTCTTTATCTTCTCAGTTTTCCTTTTGCTTAATTTAAGCATATTGAATTTCATCCTTAGATTGATCTTAATTTTAACTATGGTTCTTATATCTTGCTTGTACAACTGTCCTCTTTGATTTTCAAATTTCACCTACTATTTGACACAATAATCCTGGTTTTATTCTGTATCCTACACCTGGAAATCCCTTGAATGACAGCTTTACATTGTTCTTGTGTTTTCTACAATGTAATTGATTGGAGTCCAGTGTTCTTCCTCCAATATTATCCATGTGTAAAGCCTGTATTGCTTACAATTAATATTGACCATTATCAAAGAAACTCGGTTAATTTATCACCTATAAATTTAATTCTATGAAGCTTCCTTTGATTGCATATGCCTCCATTTCTGTATCTTTTGCATTTCAAACATAATTAGTAGCATTAGGTCCCTTCTTAGTACTATATCTGGCACTTCTTGCAGTTTGCATTGCATTCTTCAATGTCTTCCTTAATTTTTACTAGTATGTACACTTTTATAATATTGATGTTCATTGTACACTTAATTTTTTGATAGAAATGATTCTGTCATTTATTGGGTTATAGATGAGATATACCTGACAATTTCCTTTTTTTAGTATCCTTGTCTTTATGGTCTCATATTCTGGATAGAAATCAGATAATAATTTGATTTAAAGTAATTTATTCCAGTCTATTTAAATTCACTTATTCCTAAAAATATAAAATTAGATATGTTTTATTTCTATTTTGACAAGTTTAAACTATCCTTGGTTTATACTTTTTATATTCCATATTATAACTATGTGTATCTTAAAAATAGTCATGCTGATTGGGGAATTCTGGGAGTTGAAGTTGACATATCTGGAAGTTGCTAAACTTAAGAAATGGTAAGCCAACCATTTTTCATCTGAAAAATATCTGAGACATATATACAGAATGAGTCTGTGAAATCCTCTGTGATTTCAGGTTGTGGGATTTTTTTCTCATCTAATTAATGAATATCATTTGAAAATCATCATACTTAAAGAAGAGACTTCTAAATCAACAGAGGCAGAATTATTCAATTTTTATATTCATCTGTTGGAAGACAAACCTTGGCAAGTGTGGTCCTTCTGGGAAACTTCTAATTTGTCTTTTTGACATGCCCTTCTCCTAAAACACAATAAGTAAGTATTCCTGGCTTGACATAAACTAGTTAGGAAAATAGTGGAAATATCTGGGAAAGTGACCTTGAAATACTGGTGTTCTTGATATTAAGGAATGCTAAAGCTGACAGTAGTCAAATACATTAATTTGAACTCTGAGAAAACTGGATTTCAATTAACTCAAAGCATTAATATTTACCAAAGCAGAAAAAGCAAGTGGGAAAATAGTCATCAAGAAAGAGTTCACAAAAGAATGACATTAAAAGCACAATCACAAATAATTATGAAGAAAAAATAGAAGAAATGTATACAGTGCTGTTACCTAAAAAGGTGACTATATATCTGAAAACATATGTGTGAGAGGGGGGGGACAAATTACCAAAAAGAATACCTACAGATGTTTACCATGATAAAATAAGGGGAACATGCAGACATATACAAAGCATTTAATATGGTCATTGACAAGCTGTAAATTATAGGCTCAGGGCCAGGTCTTTTAGTTAAATTCATATTTAGTTCTTTAATTTTTCCTCATCAAACTGAATGGAGGTATTAGCGCTAACTTTTGATTTTTTTAAAAAAATAATCCTGATAGGGAAATAAACTTTAAAGTAAAAAAAGACATTTCATAGAGATAAATTGAGAATAACTCTTTCTAAACTAACAAATGTTTTTGCTTAGGAAAAATGAATAACTTCCAGTTAGCAGTGTAAGGTAACTCTGAAAAATGCAAATGCAATTAGATTCCATGAGCAGCGTTTTCCAATGTTGAGTACAATATACAGTTCTGGACATTATTCTTTAGGAATGAGAAGGTCATAGAAGAAGATCAATTCCGGGCGATATACTCTAAGCAAGAAGCCAAAGTAATAATAAATGCACAAAGGTACCAGACAAGGGTGTCCATTATCCCCATTATTGTTTATTCTGATCCTGGAAGTATTAACAAGGATAGTACAGAAAGAAGCACAAATTAAAGGTCTGGAAATTAGAAAGGAGGTTTATAAGCTGCAAGCCTTCACAGATGACCTAGTCTTTATTCTCGAAGAACCATTACAATCGGGAGTGAAACTCATGGAACTGTTAGAAGAATATTGAGAAGTAGCTGGATTGAAAATTAATAAAGACAAAACTAAAATGATAGTCAAAAACATGATGAATAAACAGAAGGAAGAGTTGACTAAGGGAATAAACATACAGATAGTGAAGAAAATGAAATATTTAGGAATTTATATAACTGCAAGATGCACAACAATTAAAGAGAACAATTATGTTAAACTAATGAATAATATAAAAGAAGATTTGGAGAGATGGAGAAATTTGAGACTTTCACTAATGGGAAGAATTGCGGCAATCAAGATGAACATTTTACCAAAATTATTATTCTTGTTTCAAAATACCCCAATAAAGTTAGACAAAAAGTACTTCGGAAATTTGAACAAAATGATAGGGAAATACATTTGGCAAGGGAAGAAACCGAGAATTAAACTCAAACTTCTACAGGAAGGAAAAGAAAAAGGAGGATTTGGCATGCCCGAGTGTGAATTATATCACCAAGCAGCAATACTTATGTGGGTAAAAGAATGGATACACTTAAAAAATAAAAGACTGCTAACACTAGAGGACCATGATTTACATTAAGGATGGCATGCATTTTTGTGGTATGGGAAACAGACAGCACATCAATACTTTCAAAGACACTTTATTAGACAGGCCCTATTGGAAACGTGGAATAAATTGAAACAGCAGAACTACATGAAAGTTCCAGTCTGGTTATCTACACTAGAAGCACTAGTACACCCAAACCTTATCAACCTGGAAAAACGGTTATCTATAAGGATTTAATAAATGAAGAATGGGGACTGAAATCAAGGCAAGAACTAAAAGAACAGGGGATAGAATTGGAGTAGTAGTCCTACCTACAAATCCAAACACGATATACAAAAGATATGAAAGAATGGGGGATAAACAGAGAATTAATGATAATTGATAAGATCCTTCTGGGGGCAAATGACAAATTGATAAAGAAAATGTATAGATACCTATTAGATTTCAAGATAATAGAAGAACAGGTTAAGGAAACGATGGTGGCATGGGTATAATTTGGATATAACATACAATTGGAAAAATGGCAAGAAATATGGGAAAGAAATAGGAAAATAACACTGGCTATCCCGTATAAAGAGAATTTATACAAAATGTTTTATAGGAGGCATCTCCCACCAGTGAGACTAACCAAAATGTTAAAAAAATTATCACCCAATTGCTGGAAATGCGACCACAGATTATGTGGTGGTCCTGCAAAAAAGCAAAAGAATATTGGCAAAAAATTCAAATATGGCTGGTAGAATTAATCGGAGAAG
>JANHFT010001038.1:67287-77521 GCA_032467955.1 Pseudoxenodon macrops | reverse complement strand
TGTATAAGACGCACCCAGATTTTAACCCTCTTTTTGGGGGTAAAAAGGTGCGTCTTATACTCCGAAAAATACGGTATATATATTTAGCCTGGGGTGAAAATGGGAATTAGGAACCTTGTTCGAACTAAATATGTGAACATTTAATGAGACATATATACATAGGTCAGGAGGTTTAGGGCTTGGGTACTCATCCTGTATTCATCCTGTTAGTCCTTATGTGTTTTGACAGATTCATCCATTTGAACTTCTTACATATTGTTTTATATTCTGTAAAATGACATCTCGAAGCAGGACTTTAAGCAATTAGACATGATTATTTTGTCATGGTGGAGGCAATGTTTTTCTTACAAGCATGATAGAATGAAACTTGAATCTCAAGTTAGGTTCATGTGCCTAGTACATGTAATCAAGTTATAACAGTTCATTTAGCGAGCGTTCAAAGTTACAACATAGCCCCCTCAAAGTACTTACAAAACAGTTACAAATATTGCAGCACCACGGCAGTCATTCACCCTTACAATGACCACAGTGGCACCACAATGTTCACCCTGCCTATCTCCCCCTCTCCGTTTACAGCAGTAAAGGCTTTGAGGAAAGGTCCTGCCACCATAAATGGAGCCCCGGAAGGATGCGCACACGCCTCCCAGGCTCCATTCTCAGCTGCAAAGGCCTTGAGCGAAGGTCTTTGCTGCTATAAACCGAGCCCCTGAGGGACATGCACATCCCTCCCAGGCTCCATTCTCAGCACCAAATGCTTTTTGCATAGACAACTGGAGCCTTTTGGGATGAAATCTCTCATTCCTGCAGGCCTCAGCAAGCCTTTGCTCAAGGCGGCAGAGAGGCTGGAGAGGAGACAGCTCGCTTGATCATCGAGATCTATGTAAGGTAAGTGACCCAGTCAGGCACAATGCATGAGATATCTTAGTGGGTCAGGGGAGCCTTGGGTGGTCAGAAGCACTATGTCCCCCATGGCCTTCCCTACCCTGAGATGTCTTGTACACTTCGACCCACACATTCCATTAGCGAATGCATGGGCAAAAGCAAGGAGTGATCACGTTCAAGTTATAGTCACAATGTAAACTATCTAAGATATTCTTGAATAAACATAAATTTACTTCTACCTTAAATTTTCTAAATCATAATGAGAAAAGTCTAATTTTACTTGATAATAAAAAAATACAGAAATGAATTTAAATTTGTTAATCTCAAATGTTCTGGCATTTTAACTGGGAATGGAAGAACCTACTGCATTTTCATAGAGTTTGCTTCTTTGGTGAGATGGGCCCACAAAATTGAACCACAAAATGCCTTCCCCTCAAAGCAGTAATGTATGAAAATTGAAAGAGCCTCTCAAGTGAAATTTGATTCTTTGTTGACTACCTGAAAATAACTGCAGTTTTCTTGACAATGAAATTTAACTGGTTTTGCACTGTTTTCTTCAGGGATGTTTTTCAATTTTCCACTCCTATGATCTCCATATTCCCTGGGTAGCCAATCCTGTTTAGCTTTCAAGTCAAGACAAGACTTGGCTCATACTGTTAATTTTTCATCATACTAGTGGTATATTGATTAAAATCACTGGCAACTTGAAAACTTAATAGATCAAGGCTAATTTGAACAAATAAGTACATTATTTTGTTATGATTATCTTGTGCATTGATGTTCTCTTTCATTAGGGAAAGCAAAGCCTGGTTGTATTTATAATAAGAAACTTAAGGACTGATTTTTCCCCCAAAAGCTATGCTTTGATGGTTTAATATTGTCATGTGGGAACAACTCACAGATCCATACATAAATAGTTCAATTAGCCATTTTATTACTGAAGCCTATACACAGGAATCTTCTCAGACTGATAGCTTGCATCTAGTTTAGATAAGATTCAATGGCATTCAATGGGCAATCAGACTTCACTCTTTTATGTCTACATAGGGAGTCCACGCTAATTTTCCATTTGACTCTTCCCCCTGGTTTAGCCAGTCTCTAATAAATATCTAGAAAGAGAAGAAAGAGTTATTAATATAGATAAATAGGCAAACATACATTCATTCTTGCAATCTAATAAAAACACTAATTTACCTTGTCATATAAAATGGGATTTTGTTCTATATTGCATATTATTAATCTGCTGTTATATTAAAGATCCATATCTCCTCTAAGATTGGATCAGCCATGTTGAGGATCTCCCTATGGTGTCTGAGGATATATAGAGTATGTAGATACAAAAAATACCCAGTGCAAAGCAAATGATTTGCATAACCATAGTAAATACTCAGAACTGTGTAAACCCTTCTTTCTTTCTTTCTTTCTTTCTTTCTTTCTTTCTTTCTTTCTTTCTTTCTTTCTTTCTTTCTTATGTTTATGTATTTTTAAGACATAATTACTGAGGAATTCAAATTTACTTACATTTATTTCAATTCTCTAAAATTCTGGTCTTCTACAAAGGCCACATTTAATTTTTTTTACATCTGCTAAAAGTTGTATATATTGTAACTGAAAAGCAAAAGTTCCTATGAAGGTGTTCTCTATTGTGGCTCTGTGGTATTTTATGAAAACAATTCTTGTTTGATAAAAACAAGAATCCTCGCAAAAGAAAGACAGCATTTTGTGTGTGTGTGTGTGCGTGCGTGCGTGCGTGCGTGCGTGCTTTGGAATGATTAAACTGCTGAACATGGTTCAGATGTACCCAAGTATACCTAAATATAATTTTTCCTATTTATTTTTTGCATAATGCTACCAATAAGAATTATGGCTATTATACTTTGCTAAAACTGAAAATGTTTCTGAGTGTACACATACATAAATAAATCTGTGTTTTATATACAAATCTGTGTTTTATATACGAGATAGGGTAAGAAGAAAGATATATACCGGTAAATAAAATAACATTCAGAATAATCAATAATTAATTCCTGTGGTTTCAAATTTATGCTTCCACTGATGAAGCCATCAATTATATGTCAATTGTAGAATGTCTACTTAGGAAGAAACTATACAAGCTAATTAAGTTTACCCTTAGGTAAATGTATATAGGATTGTGCCCTTTACATTTTTCTTTCAAGATTGAAAGGGGCCTGGAAAATTATATACTTAGGAACTGCACATTCTATATTGAGCAGGATTAGAAGAGATTTTAGCAAAAGCATTTGGCCTCAAGCTAAACTTTTGCTCCAGCATAAATCTATCCTATTTACAAGCTGTAATAGCTTGAATTTAGTGTGCCAAAAGAGGAAGAAAAACAGAGAAAGAAGGGTGGAGTTAATAGGTCAGCCAGGGATTTTGTGTAATTCTCTTGTTCATTATTAAATCCAATATGCCTGAGATTTAAAGGGGAAAGATGAATTTATCATTGGTTTTCCAAATGATATGTTGGTGTTGGCAAGTCTACAAAAAGCATAACAGCAAATTACGTAGTTGGGCTATTCAGTACAAAAGATTGTGCTCATGCCAATGAGATATAACTTTTGTGTTTAACATCTAAGGCTTTTAATAAATTATTTGAGGCTGGAAAATGTTCAACTCAATCATACATTAATGAATAAAGATCTGGCTTTTTGATGGATCCCAGTAGTAGGTCTCTCTTCTTTGAAATGTACCATACCTGGAGTGCAAAAATCTGGATGACCACTCTATGGCAGTAGAGAGTAGGATCTTTTTGCATCACTTTGCTATCATTTATTGATCTCTGGAATTTTGCTGGCCAAATATGGCATATATTCCATGCAACTTGTCCCCTCTCTAACTTACCTGTATAGTACCGTATTTTTGGGAGTTTAAGACGCACTTTTTCCCTACTAAAAAGGCTGAAAATTTGGGTGTGTCTTATACTCCGAATGTAACCCTGCCCACTCACCAGCCCCCACCCTTTGGTTCTCTTTCTGGCTGCAGAGATTGTCACCAAGAATGGTTTGTATTTTTGGGCTCCATGCATTGCGATTTCAGCCTCCAAATGCTCCATTGGAGAGCCCTTCAAGGCTGCAGGAATCACCAAAGCACATCGCCGCTGATCGCAGCCCGAAAACACGATGCATTTGGAAGCTGAAAACACGGTGCCCAAAATGGCTACGTGGAACAGCTGCTGCCTTCTCGTACCCCTTCCAAGCTTCACCTGCTTTAGTCACTGGAGCTCCCTCCAATGATCAGCTGTGTTTTTGAAGCTGTTTTTCGGCCCCAACGCGAGTGAAGTGATCTTCCGTGTTTTGCCTGCTTTCCTAATTGCTGCTCCCTCTGATGATCAGCTGTACTTTAGAAGCTATTTTTTAGCCCCAACTAGACTCAACCTCAAAATCAACGAGTGAACTAATGTACTGAAGCTGACCAGGCTAAGGATGCTAGCTAGATGAATACCTGATAGGCAGATTTGTTTTCCCCTCTTTTCCTCCCCAAAAACTAAAGTGTGTCTTATACTCTGAAAAATATGTTAATTCTGAAATATGAATTTGCTGTATTAAACAATTAGCTGGATAATTAGCATAATTTACTGCATATCAAGTATTAAAATTAAATAATTGTTAGAAGCCACATGTCTCAGAGTGTTGAAGAGAATGCACATCAATATATAAAAGAAATGGTGATCTAGGTAGTAGGAAGATTTCACTGGCTAGATTAGCAACTTGTAAGAAATTTCTATTGTTTGCTTTCCAATTTCTTTTAGTCTTACTCTGGTACTGAAATCTGGCAAAGAAACCTAGAAGTATTAGAGTTTGCATTAAAAATAAGGGGAAACAGATGTTTTTCTGTTTTTTTTCTCCAATTTACAGGAACATGATATTTAAAATATTGTTCATATTGTTATATCACCTAGGTTTCTAAATCTAGGTGATCTAACAATATAAATAATAGGTTTAAAAAAAAATCTAAATGTGTAAAAATGCCTAAATGTAGGTTAGCCTAAAATTATCTACATATTTTAATTTTACTTTTGAGCTACAATTTAGTGATAAATTCTGAAGAGAAAAATCATAATAAAAATCAGAGATACTTCAGAGTATTCATGAAAACCAATATCATTCAAAGGTATCAGGTTTTTTTATAAACCAAATACATTTAATTTTGTCAGAACTTTTTCTCTGATTATTTTTGAGATTATGAATCCAGACAAATTGTATCTGTAATTTCAATGAAATGTCTGTTTAGAAATGTGTGATTGTGTTTCTGAAAGGTACTTATTACTAAGAATATTTAATTTGCAAACGAAAAAATTGGTTGCAGAGACATAGCAAGACTTTGAAATGACTCAAGATTAAAAGAGCGCCATAACCACTGGGCTTGGACTACAGCGCCTTTTTCGAAGCTGGGGAGGTCCTGGAAGGGCACTGCTACCCAGGAAGGGTAAGGCGCCGCCAGAAGATACCAGCTAGCTCCCCGGTCTAATCCAGTCACTGGTCTGACCGGTGCCGCTACAGAGAGACATCGGATTTCAGGCACAACCACTAAAATGTGACTACTAGCTCGTTGGCCTCTCCAGCAGTCGCCATACCAAGTGGCTGGAGATCTAAGCCACCCAGCACAGCCACCATTTCCGGCTCCTTCCTGGACGAGTAGAAGTTGGCACGCTTTTCTCAGCAGACATCCTGGCGCCTCCCCAGCAAGGGTCAGGAAAATCCCCAGCACACCAAAGGATGGAGAATACTGCTGCATCAGAGAGCCATGGGGTTCATGTGAGTGAGGAAAAAGAGGGGGTTTCAGTATATCTCCAGATAGAACAAAGAAACCCTGAAGCATCAATGTGGACAGTGGAAAAATAGCTGCAAAGAGAAAGATTTCTAAAGCTGCGGAACGGAATGCCCTGAGGAGGGAAAACGCCTTGGAAAGGGAGATTTCAAAGCTTAGAAAACAGACAGAGCGAAGAGAACTAGCAGAGTTCCCTGGGGCAAAATAAATTATCCATTCCTTGGGACATTCAGAGACAGCCAGGGATGAGACCCATTTAAGCCAATTGGTCACCAGAAGGCACCAACAGAACAATCTTCTCAGCCAGATAACATGTCAGCAGAGAATGAATGGGAGCCTGATTTAAAAGGCATGTGTATGATCCCAGAGGACACCTTTACTCCCACAGTGGCGGGGCTACGCCCAGGGGAGACTCAAAGCTCAGGGATCACTGAACAAATGAGATTTTTGATATCATTAACAGAAGGACTTGTCATATCCTTGCAACATGGGAATCAGAAGGATTCTATGGCATCGGGCTCAGCCTTGGAATATAGCCAACGCCTGACATCCCAAAGGCAGGAAGATTTGAGGAATTTTAGGGAGTCTAACTCCCCCAATCCATCCCTACAGAGCAGAGATGGGATTTTAGGAGAGGAGGACCAGAGAGAATGGAGCCTTTCAGAAGATGAGGAATCGGCTCCTGATTGACCAGCATTCACAGGTCTATTCTGCCCTGCACTCTTCAAGCCGCTCTTGTTTAAGGTCAAGGCCACAGCCAACATGGGGGATGAGCTTAGTGCTTAAAAGGCACCCCCAGGCCTACCAAATCCTAATGTCCTCCTGTTTACACAACCAGTGGCACAGAATGAAGAGGTTCCCTCACCACAATTGTTTCGTGACGTGGTCCGAAAACAATGGACCCAACCAGGAACATATCCCAATCCCAATGGGAATGACAGGAGATATTATAATAGAGCCTTAGACTTTGCAGAGGAAATACAATTGCCATCAGTAGACAGGCCTAAATTCAGCTAACCTTGTGTCCCAGGACACAGCAGACACTTTGAAACCAGAGGATAGGGGACCACCTCACTTTTCAATAGGACCGCCTCAACCTGGCTATGAGCAGGATTCCATTTGACAGCCAGCGCCTCCAACAGGACATCACCAAACTGATAGAAGAGACAGAATTCTTGGTGGATGCCACCCTGGACACAACCAAATTTGTTTCCAGGGCAATAGCTTCAGCAGTGATGGCCAGACGCATGTTGTGGCTTCGCAACTGAAAGGCAGATGCCAAATCAAAATGGAGGTTAGCCTCTGCACCCTTCATGGGTGGCAAGCTGTTTGGAGATGCCATGGAGCCCATCCTGGTAGAGACCAAGGATAGGAGGAAAATCCTACCATTCCTATACAGGTGAGCAGACCGGCAGCCATCGCCTTATGCACGTAATTCCTCCTTTTGGCCAGCAGAGACGAGACAAAGCTACTTCCAAAGGAGGTTCCCGCAGGGTACTGACCAACAAACAGATAGAGCTGGATTCCGGGACAGAACCAAACAGCAGTTCCAGGCTAAGAAACCATTTCATGGCTCTGGAAGCTGTCCCTTCGGCGCTACAAGTGACCCCAGATCGGGCCCTCCCATTGGTGGCCACCTAGCACTAGCACTATTCACGAGCTAATGGGAGGCAACCACATCAGACACAGGGTTCTAAACACAGTGAAGCTAGGGCTCAAGCTCAAATTTCTCTCCACACCCCAGAGATTCTTCGTACGTTGTTCCATTCCAGGGGACAATACAAAAAGGGACCTCATAGAGATCACAATTCAAACTATTCAGCCGGTCCCGGCAGACCAACAGAGTTTCTACTATTTGTGGTTCCCAAAGCCTCGGGGTGGGGGGTGGAGAGCAATTCTAGACCTAAAAAGATTTAATAGGTACCTCATTTACAAACAAAAAAAAGATAGAGAATGTAATCTCTCCAATCCATCCTGGAGAGCATCCGGGAGGGCGAACTTTTAACATATATAGACCCGATGGAGGTGTACCTCCACATTCCTATACTACTGTCGCATCGGTGGTTCCTCAGATTCTACTACATGGATCAACATTACCAATACAGAGCCTTACCTTTTCATCTGTATTCAGCACCCAGGGTGTTCACCAAGGTCCTGGCAACACTCTCGGCCCACATCAGGGCACTACCAATCGGAGTCCAATGTTACCTGCACGACATTCTAATCCAGTCCTCCCACAATCGGGCATCAAAGTCACAATCCGGATTCTTCAAGAGCATGGGTTCTCCATCAACTACGGAAAGAGTCATCTGACTCCTGCCACTCTCTTGCCTCATCTGGGGGTGATCATAGACACTTCACTATGCAAGTTCTATCTTCACAGGAGCATCAGGTCAGCATAAAAACATTAGTAAAGCAGATTTGGGTGGACCGCGGGGTCCCACTAGCCCTTCTCTCAAAGCTCCTACGCAAGATGGTATCGTGGTAGTTCCCTGGGCTTGTCTACACACAAGGACCTTACAGTGGTTTCTCTTACCATACCAGAGGTCCGGAGAAAGCAATTAAAGCACCTCGGTTCCAGTCTCACACAATTTTACTCCAGGTTCGTACCACCGGGGGTGGAGGGGGCCAATGCACTCTGCACTCTGTGACTGAAAGGACTCTTATATGCCTTCCCTCCCCTTTCCATGTTCCTTGTAATTCCGTGTTCCAGGAGAAGGGGGAAGTAGCTTCCCACTGGCCCAGGAGGCCGTGGTTCGCAAATCTGGTCAGTCTATCAGTAGCCAAACCATGGAGAATCCTGCAAGAAAGGATATTCCTCAGCCAGGGGATTCTGTTACATCCGGAGCCACAATGGCTAACATTGATCATCTGGCATTTGAGCAGAGAGCTTTGACACAGGGCAAGTTATCGATCAGAGTAATTGCAACAATCCTGGCCTCCAGGAGGACATCGACTACAAGATTTACGATTTGACTTGGAAGACCTTCTGCGACTGGTGCTCCAAGGGCGACATCGATCCCATCTCAGTAACAGTGGCCCAGATCCTGGAGTTCCTTCAGGATGGACTTGACAGAGTACTATCCCCAAATACCTTAAGCAGGCAGGTCGCATCACTAGCATCAGTGTTGTCATGTGGGGATCTAGAATCCCTTGCACATCATCCTATGGTACGCAGCTTCATTAAGGGAGCAACCAATTTAAAGCCTCTGGTGGTGCACAGGTACCCCACCTGGGACCTGTCCAAGGTCCTACAGGCAATTTCCTTGAAACCCTTTCAACCATTACGAAAAGCTAGCCTGCGATACCTCACATGCAAGAACCGCCCATTCTACCAGAAGCACAGCCACAACAGCTGCTTGGCCAACACAGACTTCAACAGAGGAAGTCTGTAGAGCAAGTGACTTGGTCCTCACCGTTCCTGTTCGTCAGACACTATAACATGGATGCATTTCCCTCTGCGGAAGTGGCCTTTGGCAGGAGTGTCCTCCAGAAGGTGTATACAAACCTAAAGACTTGGAACCAGAAGGGAACTCACCCTTAGGACAGGCCGGCTTTAGTATGTCCAATACTTTAGATTCTCAAGGTAGTATATTGGAGAAAGGGTCTTGGTCTTACCTGAAACACTCCTTCTCGATGTATTGCCGGAGAATCCAACCCCACTCTGGTGACCATCTGGTCCAAAATCCAGGAGCGGACAACAAGATCAGTGGTATGTCAAGTCATTTGCTACATCTTCATCAAACTGGGCGGCAGCCAAGAGAGACATGGCAGAAAGCTCAATTAATTCAATCTCCAAAAGGATGAAGGTGGAGCCAATACCCATACTTTGGATTCTCCGGCAGTACATTGAGAAGGAGCATTTCAGGCAAGACCAACGCCCCATCCATATTATGTTAATTATATATGACCAGGTACATTGTCCATATGAGTATATGCTACAACTTTTTTCCTTCCTTCTGATGGTACAATCTACTAAATAAGGCAGAAAACTTTTGAATATGCTTCATTAAACTTAAACTCTCTAGGTATATTTGGTGAAAAATGACTTTAAAAAAGTACTACCGGTATATAATTGGAATAAGCAACCTAGGATCTCAAATGCTTTAGGATTTGTAAATTCCTTAACATTGGTAAAGGGAGATTTAATTCAAGAACATTTGCAGCGTAGTGAATTCTGTATCTGATGCAAATGTTTGATATAAATTCCAATAAATTTAAAAAGAAAGATAAGCAAATACATGCCTCTCTTTCAGAATTGTCACATGATCCAATCTGAGTTGGTCACCGGAACCTGAGGTTTTATCTTCTGAGCTTTTGGACTCATGCTGAAGCCCATCTTCAGGAATACAAAAGCT
Organism: Pseudoxenodon macrops; assembly: GCA_032467955.1. Lineage (NCBI taxonomy): Eukaryota > Metazoa > Chordata > Lepidosauria > Squamata > Pseudoxenodontidae > Pseudoxenodon > Pseudoxenodon macrops. The sequence continues at coordinate 67,493 of JANHFT010001038.1, read as the reverse complement.
CAGAAGATAAAACCTCTGGTCCCAGTGACCAACCCAGATTTGATCCTGCAACATTATCCTGGGACACGTATATTCTCCTTCATTCTTTTCAGTGTTGTCTTCTCATGCCCTATTTGTGGGATTCCACCAGAACAATCTGGAACTGAACACACTCAAAACTGTAGAAATGGTGGTAGACTTTAGGAGAAACCCTCCCATACTTCCAC
>JANHFT010001038.1:40241-53312 GCA_032467955.1 Pseudoxenodon macrops | reverse complement strand
GACAGAGAATGAGGTGGCTGGATGGAGTCACTGAAGCAGTAGGCGTGAGCTTAAATGGACTCCAGAGGATGGTAGAGGATAGGAAGGCCTGGAGGAACGTTGTCCATGGGGTTATGATGGGTTGGACATGACTTCACAACTAACAACAAAGCAGCAGTAAAACTAATGCTTCTAGGAGGATTCTAGGAGGAGAGAAAGGAAGAGAAGACAACTTTTTCAGGTAATTAATAAAACCATCACAAATGAACATCTGCAATAAAGGCTGACTTTGAGTATCAAAGGATCTATAATGCTTTGTTACAGAAATCTCCAGAAGAGGCTGTCTTTATCAATGTTTTTTTTCTTCTGAAGTAGAAAAACCGAGATTGTGTGATTTAGTTATTCTTCCCATCTTTATCGATGCTTCTTTCTAAAGTGGCAGCAAATCTTTCCAAAGAATGAAGACAATTGCAATAATTTCAACCTTCATAGAAACTTTGGAAGACAATGTAAGAGTTGTCACAGAGAAGGGACAATACATATCTTGGATAAGGAAAAAAATATAGGTATAAAGTTAACTATGCAAAAAGTAATATAATGACTTTAAAAATGCTATGAGCTGGAATGCGGACAAACATGAGAATTTATCAGAAAATTATTGTCTCAGTCTGATACTTATTGTAAAATTCAATATGCATGCTTACAGAAACACTGGTGGCATGGTTTCTTCTGTCACTCTCTAGAGAAAATACTCAATTTGTAGCAGAGTTTTCCTGTCTCTATATTGCAAATAAAGTGTAATTTGATTAAATGTATAAATGAAACTGACTTTTATCTAAAACAATTTATGGTAAGAAATGTCACTTGACTCCGATTTTAATTCAAAAACAGAATCAAAGGATGGATTTGCCATCTAAAAAAGAATGGCATTTATTTGTAAAAACAAGAGATAATATTCCTGAGGCAAGAAAGCCCTATTTTGCCTATATCCTACAATTATATCCTACAATATTTTACAACTAAAAATAAGATGGCATTCTTTGAATACTAAAATTAGCATGATGTTATCAACATGTTTTGTCCCCCCCCACTTTTTCTAGCTATTGTGGTTTGCAGTAGATGCTTATAGAACTGAACCAATGAAACAAACATTGCAGCTTCCCTGTTTTGAATGTGTCAGCAGCTAAGCTGTCAAACCTCTCAACCTTTTCTCGTTGGAAGCAGATGTGATAGTTGGATTACAGGTGCTACCCCAACACAATACTGCAATGTGCAATGCAATACAGTACCAATGTGCTGGACTGTGTGCTTGTCATAATTCTTGTCATAACCTTGCAGTGGTACAATCACGATCAAGTGAGGCACTTATACCACTCTATAAAGCCTTAGCAAGACTACACCTAGAATACTGCATCCAGTTTTCATCACCACAGTATAAAAAAGATGTTGAGACTCTAGAAAGAATGCAGAGAAGAGCAACAAAGATGATTAGGGGGCAGCTTCTTCTCTGGTAATATTGTACTACTAACTAGAGCATACAAAACATTTGCTAGACCAATTCTCAAATACAGCTCATCTGTGTGGAACCCGCACTGCATATCAGACATTAATACAATTGAGCGAGTCCAGAGATATTTCACAAGAAGAGTCCTCCACTTCTCTGCTCGCAACACAATACCTTATGCCACCAGGCTGGAAAGTTTGGGCTTAGATAACTTAGAACTACGCCGCCTTTGGTCTGACCTAAGGATAGTACACAAAATTATCTGCTACAACGTCCTACCTGTCAATGACTACTTCAGCTTCAACCACAACAACACGAGCACACAATAGATACAAGCTTAAGGTAAACTGCTCCAAACTCAATTGCAGAAAATACGACTTCAGCAACAGAGTGATCAATGCCTGGAATGCACTACATGACACTGTGTTTTCTTCACCTAACCCCCAAAACTTTAACCTTAGACTATCTACTGTTGACCACACCCCATTCCTAAGAGCTCTGTAAGGGGCGTGCATAAGCACACCAACGTGCCTACCGTCCCTGTCCCACTGTCCCTATTTATTCGTAACCATTTCATGTTTATACTTATATATGTTATCTAATACATGCTTGACAAATAAATAAAATAAGTATAAGTTATTATATCTATTAAAGACACACAAATTAACTTTCTTAGTTTGCTCTGTAAGAAAGCAAGGTCATGAAGCATATTGAAGGAAGTTGAGACCATTAGTGTTTTACAAAAGTAGAAATTTAATGAAATATTTTATTGTTAATAACTATACTACACATATTTCTGATTTTAATCTCTGTGCAAGGTAAATCTCAGATAGCCACTCAAGCTGGGTTACCTTTGAAATCAGTATCACCATGATCCTTGCTTTGTTTATGTGTTTGTTTATGTGAAAGAGAGGGGGGGGGAGAGAGAGAGAACATATGCAAGCTACCTACTGTAGTCCTTTACTGCTTAAAGTAGCTTGAAGAAATAAAACAAACTCTCCCTGTTGTGTGAAAAAAGCTTTGACAAGAAATAACGTCAGAGGCAGGTTAAATGGGCAGGTTAAATGGTTCACTTAGCTGTCAAGATACTCCAAATAACTTAAAATAGAAAGCCCTGCAGGCAAGAGCTGTTTCAAGACCATAGTTCTCTAGGTTATTGTTTGACAAGTCCTGAACTTCTTTACACTATTAACAGGATTCAGGTCCACCTAACAACCTTCTGTATAATCTCCTTGGTTACTTAACTATAGGGCAAATGCATATTCTACCACAAAAGTTAATACACTTTTTACAGAAATGCTGTTCCATTCCAAACTTTATAAGTTTACATTAAAGGAAAGGATGGGTTTTTTTATTATTAACAGATGTGCTCATTACTGTACTTTGTGCTTTGGGGGGGGGGGAGATAGTTTAACAAACCTGACATATTCATTCCCAAACAAGGTATGTACAGCAGTTAGTGGTCATGACAGCCATTTCCAAATAAGGACAATGTGTCTTGCATTTTTCCAGCAAATTAAGCAGGTGTTTCTACCAGCTGCTTTAGCAGTATGAATATGTAGTTAAGCAGTAGAAATAGTATATCTTGGAATTAACATTTTATACAAGTTGTCCACTTTCTCAGCCTAATATCAATAAAAGGCACTACAGTGTCTGGAAGTGTATTCAAAATAAAGGCCTGGTATCCACATGCTAGAGTTATAGACTCTTTTTCCGAAGTCTCAAGCCTTACCAAGTTGCAAGTAATTTCAGGAGATATTTTGTTTCTTTAATGAGGATTGTCAAAGATTCAAATGTACATGATTCAGAAAATAGATCTTGCTTTTGTTAGCAATATAGGATGCTTGAGTTGAAAATAAATACAGGTAGCGACAATTCAAAGTTTAACGGCATGGGAAAAAGTTATTTACAACCAGTCTTCACCCTTAAAACCATTTCAGTATCCCCATGGTCATGTGATCCAAATTCAGGCTTGCAACTGAATGTATTTATGATGATTGCAGCACCTTGGAGCCATATGGTTGTCATTTGCAACCTTCCCAGCTGCCTTCCGACAAGCAAAGTCAACAGATTCAATGTCAAGTGAATCTGTTAAGTCAGATTCACTTAACAGCCACACAATTCACTTAACTGCAGTGATTCATTTTACAGTTGTAACAGAAATGTCATAAAAGTGAGAATGGCTCACTTATCAACTGCCTTGCTTAACACTGGAAATTCTGATCTCAATTTCTGTTGTAAGTGTAAGAATAGTTGCACTGGATTAGAGACAGGTTTTATTTAATATGCCATTCTATTCCCAGAGTCTCAATGGAAATCTCCCAAGCAGGATATAACAAAAAAGTTGTTTTTATCATTCGGAGAATTGCAGTCTTGAATGTAATGAAATGTAGGTTCTTGTCAGGTTGCTAAAGCATTAGAGTACTACAAAAGATTGAGGTGGTCTTTATGTTCTGTTTGGCTTCCATTTCAGATGTAATTCAATACTGCCTCAGTAGGTTCACCTGAAACATAGTTGCAGTGAAAATAATCTACTAATTCAATTGGATCTACTGTTAAATAAATATGTTTAGCATTGCATTGTAATGAATATTAAAAGTGAATTGGAATTAAAATGTCCCATTTATATCACACTGATTATGCAGTACTGTACCCACTTTTGTTAATATACCACACTTAGCTTGGGGGGGGGGAATCCTCCAGGAAAAGATGTTTCCAAGAATAAAGATGTATTTTATTATCAAATTATTCTTTTTGTTCTGAGGTCAAGAATTAAAGCATCTTGGCAATCACAGTAGAGCCTAATGGCAATTGAGATTTCTTATTATAAAAAACAAAAGAAAGAAAATGAGTTGTGGTTATTTTGGCTTATCCCACTCTGGATAATAATAAATACTTTCTTAGAATTTAGGCGCCTATTGAAATAGAAGAGGACAGCAGTTGAGCTGTTTCCTTTGGTACTCAATTTGAGTTACAGCTATGGTCTTGACCTATGGTCAAATGTTAAAGCCCATTTTTGTGTCCACAGAAGTAACAATTTTCTTTTTTGCTCCAGGTTGGGAGACTGAGAAAACTGGCCCAGCAGATAGCTAATTGCAAGCAGTGCATTGAACGCTCCACCTCTCTCATCTCACAGGCTGAGCAATCTTTGAAGGAGAATGATCATGCACGGTTTTTGCAGTCGGCTAAAAATATAACTGAAAGGTAATGCCATAAATTGAACAGTCTTGAGACTTAGATAACCTTACTAAATAACCATTTTATTTATAATAATGACAATCGGGTGTTTCAAGGAGAAATCAAATCTTTGTGATGCTCAAAAAACCAGACATTTAAAGAAGGATATAATGCAGGTATAAAACATCAACATATCCAACAACTGGTATACAGAGGCAAAATGTCAAAGACAGATTAAGAAACATCATTCAAGAAACATCAGAAAAATGTTAGAATACTTCCATATAATTGCATATTATCACCGCAGTGTGGCTCAACAATTAAGATCCTGAACTTGTCAGCTGGAAAGCCAGCCCCCCAGGTTTCAGACCCAAGCGCCACACAATGGGGTGAATTTCCATCCTCACCCTAGCTCCTGGCAACCTAGCACGTCGAAAGCATGCAAATGCAAGTAGATGAATAGGTACCACTTCAGTGGGAAGGTAACAGTACTCGGTATCGGCACACTGGTCACATGACCACAGAAATGTTTTCAGACAGCGCCAGCTCAATGGCCTTGAAACAGATGAATACCACCACCTATAGTTGGCAACAACTAGTGGAGTAAAGTCCACAGAAACTCATTTACCTTTTCTTGCATTCTTCCATATTTTTATGCTATTAAAACTCTTATTGTGTTTATCTATTTGTCCTCAAACAGTAGTTCAGGCGGTACATTATACAATGATTTTTGAATCAAAATCTGCTAACCTGAAGAATGTGTAAAAATTCAAGTCCTGTGGAATTGAAATTTCCAATGTTCAGGCCAGTTTTATTTGCAAAATTGTGGCAGATTTTTGATACTCCCTGCCAGTTGCCCACAAGTCCAGCCAATGGGAAGGCCAGCAGAAAGTTGGAAATCACGTCCATTCCCACTGGTTTTTTGCCTGCCTGTGATTTTTTATGTTTATCTGCTTAAGTAACAAAATATTGACTCATTATTGAAGTTACTTCAATAACTAACTGAAATGTTCAGTCTTGAGATTTCACATTTTAGATGACAATTCTTTTCCTTGGGAGGATTTGAAGCTTTTTAACATAGCTCATTTCATGAATGGCAAATTAGCAAAAGATACTGAAAATGTGTAACACCTAAGTATATCAGTCAGTTTTAGGAAAAAATATGGTAAAGTAACATTGTTCATGGATTCCATTATAAAGATCACAAATTTAATTCCCTGCAACTACAAACAAGCAGGCAGTACCTCATGGTATTGGGTAGCTTTCTACAGTCTAGTTGGCATGTTGCTGATCAGGGATATGAAAATTTCATCAAATACATGTTAACTTATTTTAAAAGTATTTGCCTTATGTATCCTCACCATGTAAAATAATTTTCAGAACTAAACCCACTTGTTTTTTATCTTGTAGGGTTGCCATGGCAACTGCATCTTCCCAGGTTTTAATTCCTGAAATTAATCTTAATGACACTTTTGATACTTTTGCACTGGATTTTACCAGAGAAAAGAAACTGCTTGAATGCCTTGATTATCTGACTGGTAAGAATCAAAATATATGTAGGAACATGTGTACTCGTTTTAACATAGAAAAGAATGCATGTGATAACAATCATTGGATAAAAAAGAAGTTATTGTGATTTAGGGAAAATAGCATTTTAATGAATAATCTTGCAATACTTTTACTGTTTTTTGAAAATGTGTAGATGGGATACAACCACATAATCCTTCCCAGTTTCCAGATTTGTATATAATAATCAGTTTACCTATGTTCATATAGGTTCATACGACAAAGACATGCTTAGACAATATTCTGATTTAATAGGATTTATAAGGATCAATCAGTGATTACAACATATTCTGCAGTCTGTTTTGACCTCATGAGAAAATAGTTCTGAAATCTGGGATCTCACTGTTCAGCCAGCATTAACTAACAACATTGCAGTATTTTCTCACAGTCCAAAATAGGTTTGTGTTTTATTACACAAGCTGAAGGCATTCAACATCAGTATTCTCCTCAAACTGTTACCATATCAGAATTCCATAGGTAAAAGTAACACCAGTCTTGGGATGGGATCTGAAGAAGATATAGAAGCAGGATTTGGGAGGTTCAATGACATGAGCAGCAAGACCCATTCTGCATGGAAATTCCATACTATAAACAATTGCGTTGATGAATTATATAAAGGATCTTGGTAATATTCTTTCATAAGTTCATGCAATAATATCCAACATGTTTTTTCTTGTTTTCATATTTTTGTGATAAATGGGTAAATGAATGTCTGAGAACTGTAACAACTCATTTAAACCTTTTTCAGCTCCAAATCCACCAACAATTAGAGAAGAGCTTTGTACAGCTTCTTACGACACAATCACAGTTCACTGGACTTCAGATGATGAATTCAGTGTGGTCTCCTATGAGCTGCAGTATACCATCTTCACTGGACAAGCTAATTTAGTTAGTAAGTACAACGCATTTTGCATCCAGTTTAATTTTGATTTCCACTAAATCAATTTCCAACAATGATTAAAATAAAGATAGAAAAATGTACTTTACATTCTCATTTAGAATCTAAGGCTATAAAAATGAAGCATTAAATTTGAGCAACAAAGCATTCTATTATCTAAGAGATTTATGGGGAGTTTTCAGAAATTTCACAAAAAGTGATTTAAATAGAAGCACAACTCAGAGGCTAAAGGTATAACAATAGCACTTATATACCACTTCACAGTGCTTTTACAGCCCTCTCTAGGTGGTTTACAGAGTCAGCATATTGCCCCCAACAATCTGGGTCCTCATTTTACCGATCTTGGAAGGATGGAAGAACTGAGTCAACCTTGAGCTTGGTGAGATTCGATCTGCCAAATTGCAGTCAACCCGCAGTCAGTAGAAGTAGCCTGCAGTACTGTATTCTAACTACTGGGCCACTGCGCCACAGTCATTAACAAGATAAAATTATAATTAAAAGCCTTTAATGGTATAATTGATATACAAATTTATTATAATAGTTATTTTGCAAGGGACATGGCATGAGTTGATTATAACTGGTGTTATGCTAATTTGATTTTAAAAGAGAAAGAAATTGTCCTACTTCTCCTAATTTCACTACAAGGAATACAAAAAGGAACCCCAAACTTCTGAAGTTCCACAACTTTTCATTATAGGCATAATAGTGCAAGAAATTGGTATATCACATTACAATTCATAGAAAAATGAGAAAGAGGCAGCAAAAGCAAGACAGCAGAGTTGTGGAAAAGTTATGTATCATTTTCATTACATTTGTAAAGCAATTGTGTCTGCAAGGGGAATGTTTCATAGCTACTTATTCACTTTGCAAACATCATAACACTTGATTCAGTTCTTTTTTTTTAACTTAAATGGGCAGCAGAATAATTGGCTTTTCTGGAACATATTCAAAAAGATAATATAAATTCAAACTTTTGAAAAGTAATCTGAAGTATTTATGCAGTCACATCAAGTTGCTATACATTGCTGTCAATGTATACAGGATTGTAAAAATATTTCTGTCAATGTATTAATATTACATCAGATTTTGCAACAGCAATCCTTTGGGGAAGTTGATTCAGTTTGAGCTTTTGTTCATAATAAATGTCTTTCCATGAAGTCTTGTTTATTTTGTCATGAATCAATTTAAACTTGTTACTCAACAATTGAATACCATTATCTAGTCATTCACCTAAAAACTTACACTTTCCATATTCTAAACTGTTTAATGTTTTTTCCACCATGTTTAGTTGTGAGAGAATGTTACTTAATTTTGAAGATTAAAAACTTTATTTTTGATTTTGATCTTCACTCATTTAGATTAATATATCATGTAATATCATATCTCATGTAACTTTACGTTAAAGACTTTTGAGCCAATCAGTCTTTCTCAGCCCAACTATCTGCCAAAGTTGTGGGTGGGAATGGTTAGCACTATGTATACACCTCGATCTCCTGCTAGAAAAGGTGTACTATAGATACAATAAATGAATACACTGGGAGTGTTGTCTTTTTATTTGTGATACTTTTTGTAGGCTGCTTTATTCATTTGGCTGTGGTTTTTTTTACATTTATTTGTATAGCATAAGGTCATATGTTAAGTGTTTCTATTTTACTATCAGACATCTTACATGCTTATGGCAAAGGCAGCTGATTTATTTTATTTTTATTGAATATTTAAACTATATAAATTTTGTCTTTGTTTAGATTGGGTAGATTTTTTTACGGTAAATAAAAATAATGAGGCAATGAGAGAAATCTGATTCAAATTCTTGATTAATATCAGATTTCTTAAATGATATCTTCATAGATTTTTTTAAAAATGGTGCATGTCTGCCTCCTGATGTAAATATTTTTGTCACTTTTGTTCTTCCAACTAGAGCTGGAATTAAGAGATGCAACAACTTTTTTCTTGATCTCTTATCTTGAATGTATGTGTATTATAAGAGTTATTAGAATTGTGGACTGGAGAAATTTATATTTTTGTTTTCTAGTATTCTTGTTTTATTTAAGTTTGTGAGCTTTATATCATTCATTTTCAAAGGATATTTTTAAAAAAATCTGTGTATTAAAAATAGTGTATGCTACTAGGTAAAGGTTCTTGTATATATGTGCTAGTCGTTCCTGACTCTAGGGGGCGATGCTCATCTCTGTTTCAAAGCCAGTGCTGTCTGAAGACGTCTCTATGGTCATGTGGCTGGCATGACAACGCTGAATGCAGACAGAACGCTGTTACCTTCTCAAGAAATTATTATGTCTGAAATAGCAGCAACCGTACTTGGTCTTGATGTTATCCCCTTGCTGGCACTTCTGAGGGTAGCTTAACTTCCATGTTTACAGGAAAAATGGAATTAGTAGTCAGTAGTTAAGCAGAAATCTATCCCAAGCTTAACCCCATGTACCCATCTTTCACATTGCTTAGCATTTAATGGTTAACATTAAACTATGTTTTAAAAATATGATTTTTAAATAATTTTTATTTACCCTGGTTTGGTATAGGTTAAGCATCAAGTTAAACTTTCAATGTATGGCCTGCTATATTTCAAATCAGTATATTTCAGAATATAAAACAAAACATTATTTACTGATGGAAAAGGATTGTATTAACCTGGTTAGCTCATTTTTTTGTTGAATGGTTTAATAATAAAGACTAGAGATTAATTCCATATTAAATAACGATGAAACATGTTTCCTAACAAAACATTGAAAATTGAATGTTTCCTGAATTTTCTAGATACCACGTAAGCTACATCATGTATATGAAAATATTAAATGCAAATGGGCAAAAACAGGAACACACAAGCTGATGATATAGTTTTTGGAAACGCGTATTTTGTAGCAAGCCTGGATGTAAAGTTGAGAGTCTTAAATAGCAATTAGAGCAAGACAATAAGGTGAAAAGGCTGTGAAAGAATTCGACTTTCTTAGATTAATCACTAGCAGGCACGAAAAGCTAATTGCTAGTAAACTCTGCTTCACTCTGTCTGACCCACTTTCTGCCTAGCATTATGCTGATGGAAAGCACACTGTGTGGTGAAGACAATACATCAGCTGCAAAACTCTGAAGAGAGACTTTAAACAAAGCCTCTATTGTGGGAAAAAGAGCTGAGGATGTTATTCCAGTCTTAATGAAGTTAAGCTTCATAATGAATCAGCATGAAATATTTTGCCTTAATGGACTGTGAGGGTGGCAAATATTTATTGTATGATGTGGTTGAGATAGGCTGGTTATTTTACATATCATCTTATCACAGTGTGAAATGTGCAAAGTTTGGTGTGACAAGTAGGTTTTGTTGTGTATAGTTGCATTAGTGTGTGAACATTTGGTGCCAACTCCCCTTTCTTTTTTGGGCAGGCAACTTAGTGATCTCTTGAGGTTTTGGACGTCATTCCTAAATGAGTGCAAATGATACTTTAAAACACCTGGAGGACATAATGTTAGATACTTTAAGTAGAATATTTTTATACTGAATTGTTTCGAAAATCAGACTAACCTGTTCTAATGATGCTTCTTGTTCTGCTGCTTTTTCTTTTATAGCTTACAGAAATAGAAATAAAATTTTAATGAACTAATTATGTTTAATTGTGTTTATATCTGGCTTGTCCATCCAGACAATACTGAGTAGCTATACTGTATATCATATGCATTAAAAAAAAAGAACAATCAATAGGGTTGTTATGGAGATGCAATTTAAACTGAAGTAGTGTGTATATTTTATACAGTTTTAAATACAGATAGTTCTCAACTTACTACAGCTCATTTAGTGATCGTTCGAAGTTACAACAGCACAAAAACCGTGACTTATGATTGTTTTTCACACTTATAACCTTTGCAGCATCCCCATGGTTACATTATCAAAATTCAGATGCTTAGCAATTGGTTTATATTTATGACGGTTGCAGTGTCCTGGGATCAGGTGATCACCTTTTGAGCTCTTCTGTTAAGCAAAGTCAATGAGTAATCCAGATTCACTTAATAACCATGTTACTAAGTTAACAAACAAATTCACATAACAACTGTTATAAAGTCATAAAATGGAGCAAAACTCACTTAACAAATGTCTCACTTAGCAACAGAAATTTTGGGCTCAATTGTGTCTACCTGTACAGGACTACTTTTACAGTTTTGCAAACTTTTCTTTTTACTATCTGTGCACAATATTCTTTACTTGTTTTGACATTTTGTATTTGGCATGGTATTAGGTAAGCAAGAAGTTGAAAGTGAATATTTTGTCATAAATTGAAGATCATGATCATTGCAAAAGAAATTGCAAAGCTTATCAATGTCAGCCAATAGCTGTTATTTGATATGCAATGCCTACATATTTATTCTTTAGAAACAATGTTTTGGTTAACACCTGACCACATTTACAGTTTAGACTGTGGAAATGTCCTAGAATTTGCTTCATACGTTTCCTCCAAATTCTCATATTATGGCAATATTCATTATTCATAGGTCAATTAGTAATTTAAAATATTGATTTTTTTAAAAATATGAATGTATTAATTTCCATCCATTGCTTCTTGTCCTGTCTTCATGTATTTTGGAGAATACTTTGACCCCCTATTCTTTGTGGCAACACCTTAGATATTGGTACACTGCTATCATGTCACTCCAAATCCTTTGTGTAATGTGTAATGACTTTGTGTAATGAACACAACTAGTAACATCCCTTGCCCCTTTCCTTTCCATTTATTATCCATATTCTTTATGAACTTCCCTCTAAAAGTCTTCCAGTGGGGATTTTCCCCCTTGTTAATTCAATGTCATATCTGTAACAGAATAACAGATTTGGAGGAGACTCTATTTAATTGAATGAATTGATTAATTGGCTGTATTAGGTCTGTTTTTAGTAAGTGTTTTTTTCTTTACTTTAAAAGGGTGATTGATTGATTCTTTATAGATAAATTCAGATAATTCTCCCTTTGCAACTATATGCATAATGGCTCATTTGGCTATAAGAGGCTGAAATACATTTAAGAAAACAAGATTTTACAATTTGTCAAAAGTACTGAAATCTGGAATCTTGGTAGAAAGCTTTTTAGTGTCTCTGAATTCATCTGGCAGTTGTATTTGAATTACTACTCTGTCTCCCTAATTAAGCACAGATTTAAAGCTCATTCAGTCACAGTGATTTTCCGGTACTCATATTACCATTATGCTTACTTAATGCAAACACATCATATATGGCCAACCTATTACATATTTGTCCCAGTGACTCTTCAAAAATCTAATTACATGGATTGATGAATTCATTACCAAGAAATTATAGCCAAAATGGGACGCTACAATTATGTACTAACACAACCATTTCTTTTCGACTATGTAAGGAAAGGGAAAGAATCCAATCTACATATTAAGCTCTGCCTCCCCACCAATTAGGAATGGAAAATTCTATGGTCAATTGTACTATGATCTTTAATTAGGGTCCATTTCATTAATACTTACTATTATTTGATTAATAATAATATGCTTCTAAACATGAACATGTGCATAAATTCTGCAGAAAACTAGAGGGCATCCAGCAAATTCCAATTAGTCTGTTGGCCAGATACACATTTGTTTATAGTGGATCATCTTCAGGATACTTTGCTAAAATATAGACAGTTTTATTGTTTGTTTATTTCAGTTTATATGCCCACCCATCTCAGATTCATGATTCTGGGTAGCTAACAGCATTAAAAGAAAATATAAAAGACCAAAAAAAAACTATCTGACCACAACATACACAGAAACAATGATCAGGGTAATAACAGAGGCATTAATCAAAATCAACATAACCAATGTATGGACCAAGCCCCACCTTTCTTTTTTTTTAATTATTATTATTATTATTAAATTTTTATACCGCCCTTCTCTCGAAAGACTCAGGGCGGTGTACAGCCAGCAATAAAAACACACAATACAA
>JANHFT010001038.1:15540-26374 GCA_032467955.1 Pseudoxenodon macrops | reverse complement strand
CCCCTATTTTCCTCCCCAAAAACTCAGGTGCGTCTTATATTCAGGTGCGTCTTATAGTCCGAAAAATACGGTACATTTCATACATGTGTGTGAAAGGTCAGTTTAATCTGATCTCTGCAAAGAGAAATCTCTACATTCAGCACAGGACGCACTATTGTTGCAGCAACTTGCAGCAGGATATTGCAAGTAACCAGCTGGTCAAAAATTTCCAGGAAGGAGAATTATTTTCACCCCACCTCTGCTTCAGGAAGAGTATATATTTGTGAACAGTGCCTCCTCCTTTGGTTTTGGATTAGAAAGCAAATTCTCTACATCATTCCAGCCCTCAGATTTTCTACAGACAGATGAGAGCAATGCAGACAGAGTAAGCTGTACTTAACCTCAAGGATGGTATAATTCACTGAATCTGCATTTCAAGTTGCAATTGACTTTGAACTGTTGCAGACAGTAGCTTAAGCATCACCCTACTTTATGAAAGCTCTCTGTCTTCTATGTTTATAATTGTTTATAATTCATATTTCCATACATGTAGTTCTTGACTTATTACCACTTGTTCAATGGCTGTTCAAAGTTTTTTCAAACACTGAAAAAAGTGACTTATGACTGGTTTTTCACACATGATCATTGCAGCATCCCACAGTCACCTGATCAGAATTTGGATGCTTGGTAACTGGCATGTATTTATGATTGCTGCAGTGTCTCAGGGTCCTATGATAACCTTTTGCGGCTTTCTGACCAGCAATGTCAATAGGGAAGCTAGATTCACTTAATCACTTAATTACTAACTTAACTGCAGTGATTCACTTAACAACTGTGGCAGGAAAGTTTGCAAAATGGGATAAAACATACTTGGCAACTGTCTTGATTAGCAATGGATATTTTGGTCTTAATTGTGGTCATAAGTTAAGGACTACCTGTACTTCTCAACACTCTGGGTGGCATGCAAACGTGAAATCAAAGAAGTGTAACATCAGACAATAAAAAAAAAGAAATAAAATGTTGTCCTGTGGAACGGAGATGGTACCCTCCAGGAAGGAGACCTGCATCATAACTTAGCCCATTCAAGGCTTCTCTAAGGGAAAGCTGGTTTGGGCTGATTCAAATATCTTGGAGATGTTGTTCCAAATGGAGGGACCATAACAGAGAAGGCCTGTGTCTTGGCTGTCATCAAATGCCATTGTTTAATAGATGAGACCTGAAGCATTCCCTTCAGTCAGATTCTGGAGAATGGGTAGAAACAATTAGGCTCTATGTCATGTAGAGCTTTATAAGTAGTACAAGTAGTCCTCAATGTAGGACCACAATTGAGCCCTGGATTTCTGTTGTTAAGTGAGACAATTGTTAAGTGAGTTTTGCCCCATTTTACAACCTATCTTGTCCCAGTTGTTAAGTGAATCATTGCAGTTGATAAGTTAGTAACCAGGATGTTAAGTGAATCTGGCTTCCCCATTGATTTTGCTTGTCAGAAGGTTGCAAAAGATGATCACATGATCCTGAGACACAGGAACACTCATAACTATGAACCAGTTGCCAAGCATCTGAATTTTGATCACATGATCATGGGGATGCTGCAGAGGTCATAACTTTGAAAAATGGTCATAAGTCACATATTTCAATGCTGTTGTAACTTTGAATGGTCACTAAACGAACTGTTGTAAGTTGTATAGTAGGCATTTTGATTGTACTCACAAACCTTCTGATAACCTTTGCAGGTTGCAAAAGAAAAGTGTTACACAGATATTTTGTGGCATGTCCATAACTACTGCCACATTTTGAACCAGCTGAAATATCCAGATGGTCTACAAGGACAGCCCTATGTAGAGTGCATTGCAGTAGTCGCACATCACAGTCAAAACATAAGTATTCATGAGAAGGGTATCTGTTTGATTTGAAAGAATGCCAGTTTCTTTAGTCTGGCTATGTTCACTCATCAAAAAGCATAAGAAGCATTTAAGAAAAGTGTATTTGGTGCCCAAATTAGAATGCTGTAGAACTATCCCAAAATTTTTGAAGAAAGTATTGCAGTAAAGTTATGTTTGCAAAAGGTAGAGAAGGATATAAAAGAAAATGCATTTGAGCAAAAAGGAGCTTACTGTATGGTTTGAAATTCATCTGGGTGATGCATAAAGTGGAAACAGAGAAGCAATTACGAGAGTTCTTCAAAAAATAATCTTTAGAAATATGTTTTCTATAATTAATTTGAGTTCTAAGTCATAGATTTGGATTTATTACTTTTTTGCTTGTCATGGTTGTCTGTCACTTTGGTGAAACTTAATTAACTTGGGCTAACTTTAATTTTGTTTTTTTGTTTTCTATTTGGGGATGGTTTCATTTTACCATATAATTTAAGTGGATAGTTAACACATAATTGCCATTCTTCAGAATTACATGTTTTCTTATCCTTTTCAAACATATCCCTTTTAACATAAACTACACTCTCCAGTATTGATCATTGTTACAGTTTGTATACTGTAATACCCTCCTACTGAGAAATGTCTATGGAGATTTTCAGTCATCCAGGTCATGGTGTTCCAAAAGTGCTTTTTCAGGAGGCAACTTGTTTTTCTTTGAAGATGTTTCGCTTCTCATCCAAGAAGCTTCTTCAGCTCTGACTTGATGGTGGGGAATGAAAGGAACCTGTCAGAATTTTAATTTGAAATATTGGGAGTATACACACGGTAGCTGCTTACACCTAGACTAGGTATTTTGTTTGTTGAAGCTAAAAGGCAAACAAGAATGCATAGACCCTGGGAAAAAGAGAAGAAGCTGGCTCAGTCTCCTCCTTTCAAAATCATTGGCGTAAGGAATTATGTCTCAATCATGAATTCTCAAATAGAAGAGAATATTTAACAGTAACGTTACACTGCATTCCTGGACACTTGCCTCACATATATGCTATGCGAAATGTCCACATTGCTATTCAAGCAAGTCTATGCCAGGGCAATGGTACAGTTGTTAGTCACCCATTAGCACTTTAAAATAAGTACATATGATTTAGATGAGCCAAGGATAATAACAGGATTTATGAGACTTAGGTTCTGGTTTTTTTCTGGCACTGACACACCTACAATGCATAATTAACCATTTATTGAACTTCTTGAATATCAGCCAAGGTATTTATAATCCTGCTATATTTTCTTTTCTCTTCCATTCCAATTCCAGAAGAATGTACAGTTCTGGGTGCACCTCAAACAGTGTTTGTTCCCCTATCTGAGCAACATATAAATGCATTATTTAAAATTAAATACCAAAATTGCATTCCCGTTAGATATGCTGTGGAGGCAAATTTATGAAGTTTGCTGGTGGACCTTGACAGGTTTAATTATTTTTTATGCTGATATGAACTGTACCAAGAAGTTGATCTCTTGTGGCTGAACTATCCAAAGATTTAGGTCTAATAGTATTTTGGCCTGCCAATATTGTTCTGAGAAAAATTAGCAAACCAACAAAGAAATAGGTAACAAACCAAAAAAAAACACAACCCTAATAACCTTACACTGTTAAAAGAACATGGTCACTTGCCTTAATCATTTTATGTAATGTGATGTTTGAAGATCCCATAAGAAGGCAGAAATAAGACTACTAATGTGAATTTATATTTTGTTTTCATAATATGAGCAGGAGATTGTTTAAATAATGAGCTTCATACAATAGGTCTGATTGATTGCATCTTGTCCACTGAATCAACATTATTTTTCCTGGAGCAATGTGAGCAACTTACAATCAATGGTGAATAGCTTCCCATTTTCATAGATGGAATGCTTGAAGATTCTTCCAGTCATGTTAGCTACTATTCAGAGATGATCAATCTCCATATTTTGGGACATCTCCCCCCCTCTGTTTTTTACTAACATTATTTTATCATGCAGAATTATAAGTTGCCCAGTGCCCAAACGCCAAACAAAGGCAAAAACGTCCCTTTATAGACTTCCCAAAATGAGAGGAGGGAATGATAAATTCTACATTCATGTTTTTAGTGTTTGCCTTAAAATGTACTCTGTTTAAAGGAACATAATACATATACATACGTATAATACTTATACATATACACCATTTTTCAATGCCATAGTTGTTGCTCATAGTCCTAGAAGACCTAAACTCAATTTAATTTGAATAATAAATAACTTTAATAATGTTAAAGTTATGGTGTTTAGAGATAAGCAGTAGAAATGAGGATATACATTAGTGCCTTTCCAAGTTAAAAATAATGTGAAACCCTTGGTGCTCTCTGACCTTACTTACTTGTTTGCAGATATTTCATTATCTAAATAGATAATATTTTCAGTGCAAGAGAATGTAGTGTTTGCACCATGTTTATATACAGTAGCTTTCCTGCCAGGTTTAGTGGTTTTTTTCCCTTGGTAGTTCCTTGATTAGGATATTGTTTTCTGCTTGATTTTTGTCTGGTGTTAACCTCTGCTTATGTGGATGTTGGCTACTTGCAGAGTATAAAAATGCTTTTGAATATCGAAACCTCATTAAGCTCCATTGGGAACACCTTTCTGACCTGAGGAAAAACACTGATCCTCTTACAAAATCAAACAAACTAGCTCTGACTTAGAAAGAATGAGGTAGACATTCAAGGCACTAAATGCCTGAGGGAAAATGATAATGTAGTGTCAGACAGCAATGTTGCATACATACCACTTTGCCTGGGTTTTGTTTTTGTTTTTTTGCCCAGTCTAATATTACTGGTAATGTTAGAAGATGCAGTTGTTTCCCTACCAGTTTCTGTATTTGAATGAGGGGAGATATTATCTTGCTGTTCGTTTCAGGTTGCAAGATACCTTAGTGGGCCCTAACCATTCATTCTAGTGAATAAGTAGTGTGAATTGGAGAGAGTACAAGTATTTTATAAAGGTATCATATTTGCTTGGAGCTATGTTTAATTTTTAGTGCTTTTTTTTTTAAACAGCAATAGTTTGTCCAGGATGTTATTTCCAATTTCCCAGCCTATTATATAGTTCTTGGATTTTATGATGCTCCGTAATCCAAATTCTAAACTGACTAGATCCAATTTACTTTTAATGTCACACAATTTGAAATTAATTGTAGACATAGATATTTCTTTCCAAAAAACAGTGAAATAACAGCCTTCTCACCCTACCTTCCAGGTTAGACTGGCCCCTTCCTTAATAACTTGCTCAAAAACAGTAATTATGATAATAGGGGATTTCTAAGTAATCAGTGGTATTATTATCTGTACATGTTTGTACAGTCTGTAGGTATACATTTATTTATTCTCCTGAAATCAACTTAGAGTAATTTGAAAAGGCAACATATGAATATAGTAAAATAAATAATTTATGGTATGGTGTATGGTAAATAATATATGGTAAATAATCTGGTACAAGACATACTGTAGAAGCAGACCTAATCAGAGTCAAGTGGTCCAAATGTTATTGCACAGAATGTATTTTTTCCACAGACTGAAGGAATTGAAGCACTCAAATGAATTCCACCAACAATAAAATGGAATGATCCAAGAGATACTGCTACTGCATACAGTGAAGGTAATCAAACATTTGGTTATAAACACCAAAGTTTATCTCTTAGCACAGTCAGAGATCCACATCAAAGTGCTAGAGCCAACAGAAAGTAAAGTGGAATTAAATGTACTCTTTTGATTGCCACATCCCTAGCCAGCTATAGTAATGATGTTGGTTACTGGTCCTGAATAATGTTTTAATGCAAGAAAAGAAACATAAAAATGATTAGTGGATCCTCATGGGGTCATTTTTCCTCCCATGAAACAAGGAGTGCTTTTCCCTTCACACGTAAAAAAAATACATCAAACATAAATCCTATTCTGGGTGGCCATGGAATGGATGAAAACAGATAGGTGTTCGAACAATTTGTTTAACACCCTGTCAAACTGGCCAATAAACAGAGCATATAGGCAGCCATTAGGATGCTATGAGCCTCTGACTTGCTAGTCAGATTATTTCTGAACAGCAGAAATGCACTTCTGAAAAAGTGCTAAACATATGAACTAAAATAGGTTGACTGAGAGATCACAGCATGAAAGAAGGTGCACAACCAAAGTGGGAAGTGTCAACTCATAGTGGTGTAACTAGTGCTACAAGGGAGTAGGAGGGCTGGCAATGAGTCCATTTCTGTCTTCATGACCAGCAGCACCTAGAAACAGATTGTGGCTGGAGATGGAATGGACAGGAGGACAAGATAACATTGTTCCCAAGTAATAAAATATGTGTAACTACTTATAGGCAGAAGCAGAAGCAAAGATATAATGAGCCAATGTGGCACAGTGGTTAGAGTGCAGTACTACAGACTACTTCTGCTGATTGCCGGCTGCCTGCAATTTGGCAGTTCAAATCTCATCAGGCTCAAGGTTGACTCAGCCTTCCATCCCAAATGAGGTAAAATGAGGACCCAAATTGTTGAGGGCAATATGCTGTTGGAGGTAAACTCTCAAGAGGTCTTTAAAAAAAAGTTAAGCCTGACAAGTGATTTGGAATTGCATGACCAAGTACTGACTAAGTACTTTTGTGGAAGCCAGATATATAGTCAGCCCTTCATTTAAGTAATGGCAATGCCCAGCAATCAGTGAGGGGGAGTGGTCTTTACAACTGCTTAAAATAGGAACTAAATGATATCATTCCTGACCACATCAACAACCACATCATTAATGAAGCACTCTGGATCATGTGTGCACAAAAATTGTCTTGGGAGAAGTGGGAATATGCTAAAACCTGGGACAGTTAAAGGCAACAATCTCAGCTAGAGATGAACAGGATCTAACATCATGAGGACCTAGCATTAAAAAATAGGTCCCTGTATAGGTTTATGCTATAGTTAGGGAGAACATGAGAACAGCCCCTCGGTATTTACCTATTTGGTTTCTCATTTTTAATCTAAAAAAATTTATCACAGCAAAGCTGATCTCATAAACAGAGTTCTTATGCCAGATTTATACTAGAGCAACTAAGCCTTTTTATTTGTTTTTTTAAAAGCAAGCTTGCACAATGTCTATGGAGAGTCTCAGTGATCCAGGTCATGGTTGTCCCAAAGCTGCTTTTTCAGGAGGCAACTGGACTTTGATTTTTCTTTGAAGACATTTCACTTCTCATCCAAAAAGCTTCTTCAGCTCTGTCTGAAAACGTATAAATCCTTCCATTCCCTACCATCCAATCAGAGCTGAAGAAGTGAAATGTCTTCAAAGAAAAACCAGAAAGTCCAGTTGCCTCTTGAAAAAGCACCTTTGGGACAAGCTTGCACAATCTTTGTTTAGGTTCATTGAATTCATTCAATATCCATCTGTTTCTTCAATGAGTGAGAGTTGTTTCATGGTTTTATGGAAAGGTAACAGGAAGACTCCTCTCTAGAGTCAAATCTGATGGATTTCAGGAAAATAATTGCATCTCGTGTTTCTTTCTCCCAGATTTGGTGCAGTTTTCATAGTTTTTGAACAGAAAAAAAATCTGATTACATGTGGCTTTTTTCTCTACATTCTTATAAGACGGGTGGGGGGATCCTTAAATTACTCTCCTGCTCCAAATGTGGAGCAAACTAAAAATATTTTTAAAAACCAGTGAAAATGAAGCCTCTTTGGTGTTCCATTTTCAACTTTAATCTTGATCATTAAAAAAGAAAGAAAACATCAGCCACACCAGTGTGGTCCTTGAAAGCTTTCTTTGTGAAAAGGAAATTTAATAACCTTGCTGCAAGTATACCAGGTATTCTTGACTAACAAGCACCGATGATAGAGGGATGTTTCATTCTGACAATGACCTCCCCAAGGTATTCAGTTGCACTCCAAACTCCATCCAGATGCAAAATCTTCCAGCATTACTAAATATCTGATCAAGTCATATACTTTTATTATCTTGCAGGGTTAAGCGTACTGAAATGGTTGCACTAGGGAACATTTGGAAATATAATAAGATTGATGTTCTTTGTGGGAAATTTTTAAGGTGTTTAACAGCTTCATAAAATTGCACTTTTATCTCACCATTTAAGATCAGATATAAATTCTGGCATTAGTACTGTTGTAAAACGTAGTAACAAAAACTACAAATCCAGGTTTGTGTGCTATAACTGAAGTTAAGTTTAGTGTTCAAACCGACTATAGCAAAAGCAATTAACTATCAAAGCACAGTTTAAAGATTATGTCAAAATGTAGCCCTTTTAAGTCTTACTGATTCCAACAGGTCATAAGCTTGTGTTATTCCCCCCCCCCGAGAACAGTTAAAAATGCACACACTTTGCAAAATACTGTTTATTTATGTGTCTCACAGAGTCACAGAGTCAGATATTTACATTATATAAATAACTTATTATTTACCTTATATCAACAATAATATTATATTGCAACAGTATTGAAAAAGAAAAAAATACAATTTAAATATGACATATGGGAAAAAAAGTAAATATGACAATTTTTTAAATTATCCCTATAATTTTCCATTGCTAATATTTTTGCTCTGGAATCTATAAGAATTTGGGAGGTACAAGGTGGCATTCAAAAAGAAAAGAGAAATGAAATAAATCATCTCTCTCTCTCTCTCTCTCTCTCTCTCTCTCTCTTTCTCTCCCCTCACACACACACACACACACACAAACACACGTCTCTCTCACACACACACAAGCACTCTTGAAGTATTGATTGTATCATCTGGCTTTAATTTTCCCAGTGATGATATTCAGATCTGAGGTTTATTTAACCTTTTCCACTGAAGCAAATAACTGCATTTTTTCTCCTAAACATTTTTTCTTTTGCTAGACATTTCATTATTTTTTTACATTAAATATAGAGAATTTGAAGAGTTAGTAAACCAGAACTGGTATTTCAGATTAGATTTCGGACATGAGTTTACTTAATCTCTCTTGGAAACTATGGGGATATTTTTGCTGCCAATTTTTATATATAATAATTCCAAGAACAGAATAGTATCACTGTCATGAATGACCCAACTAGTTGTACTAGCCCACTGGAAAAATACATTCATTCACTCATTCATTAATACCGTTGCATTTATTTGGCTCATACTCAATAGGAAAATAAGCAGTTAGCAAGCCATGAATACAGTACATACATACAATATACAGATAGTCCTTGACTTACAATAGTCCATTTGGTAATTGCTCAAAGTTACAATGTCACTGAAAGAAGTGACCTATGACCATTTTTCACACTTATGACTGTTGCAGGTGATGTGATTTACATTTGGGTGCTTGGAAACTGCCTCATATTTATGACGGTCGCAGTGTGCTGGGATCATGCAATTATCTTTTGCAACCATCTGACAAGTAAAGTGAATGGGGAAGCCAGATTCACTTAACAACTGTGTTACTAATTGAACAACTGCAGATTCACTTAAGAAATATGGCAAGAAAAGTCGTAAAATGGGGCAAAACTCACTTAACAAATGTCTCACTTAGCAACAGAAATTCTGGGCTCAATTGTGGACGTAAGTTGAGGACTACCTGTATTATCATTTTTTTCAATAAAGTGTCAGTCCACATATAAGCTACTAGACAGGAGTGGGTTCTGGATCCCGCTCCTGCAGGTTCGGTCAGGGAGGCGCCCCGCATGTAGGCGTGCTTCACGCGCCATGCGTAGTACTAAAAAAAACTTCTGCATATGCACAGAGCAAAAAACAGGATGGTAGTGCCAATCATGTTGCCGAGAGAACCAGCTCAGGGGCATGGCAGGCCTGGGTTGTTGCCGGTTCTAGTGAACCAGGCCGCCAAATTACTAATGGTTCCATAGAACCAGTCCAAACCAGTAGGAACCAACCTCTGCTACTAGATAAACATTTTAGAGGTCATTGGATCCCTAACTTTGCATGTAGGATTTGGACAACTAAATAACATTCTAAATTATTGGGATGGGGTTGTTGGCTCGCTTTTTCATTTTTCCAACGTAACATGGGGAAATGTTGTAGTTGTAGTTCTTCTTAAATTAAAATATCCCAATATCCTCAGAGATCTGCTTTAATATGTTTGTAATTAGGAGCTAAATGAAATATATTTTGTTATATTTTTGCTCCTGTTGTTTTACTTTTATTTACCTATTGGTACAGTAAAAGCATGCTTAACTGATGAGATTTAGCTAGATTTAGTAGGTATGTATCATTGGTCTATCTATTTTTGGGCACAAATTCTGATGCTATGTAAAATGAGGAAATATGACTAAACCTTTAACATATTTTTAATGAAAGAAAAATTAGGCTTACATTTGCTCAGATTGCTAGATAGATAACCTCAAAAATAATGACATACTTGTAAATATGTTTTTTTTATTTCTAAAAATCAAATGATTTCATAAAAATAATTTTGTGACCATGAGGACAGAAGAACATAGTGACAACAAAGGAGAAAATATATTTTTCATTCAAGAATTATATATGAATTCACAAGGGCACACTTCCAATCTCAAAGTATTGATGTTAAAATTGGAGCAAAACTAGACATGTTTACCTCAGAAAACATCTTAGATGAAGGGCTGGTAAAACTATAGCTGATAATGACCAGGAATAACTGCCAATTTATAGAAAAGGTTAGGAAACATTTACAAAAAGAATATGACAGAAGAAAAACATAATTTGATTCTTAGGTTGGACTAGAAGACCTCCAAAGTCCCTTTCAACCCTATGATTCTATGAGTCTTTCCATTATCCAATTTAGAGAGTCTTAAAAATGGCCATAAAGGGCAGGAGGAAGAGCTGCTAGCAAGTTAACGTTCAAACAAGTGAGGCTTGAACCCATTGCAAGAAACTAATCTCAGACAATATCTTATAGAATAGAATAGAATAGAATTCTTTATTGGCCAAGTGTGATTGGACACACAAGGAATTTGTCTTTGGTGCAT
>JANHFT010001036.1:0-13500 GCA_032467955.1 Pseudoxenodon macrops | reverse complement strand
CAGACTGCTCCTAGGGCCGGGAAGGACAAAAACTTTTTTTTCTTATTTACCTCTTTGAAATCTTGGTGCGTCTTATACACCGAAAATACGGTATATGGATTGTGCTGAGAGATGGCATAGTTTATTAGGAGCCTCAGTTGCATCGTATTATGGTTTATTTATGTTGTGCTTTTTTATGTTTTATGAATTGTTAGCAGTTCAGACCTGCCAGAGTGAGATGGCAGTCATAAAAATTCTTTAAATAAATAAATAAATGCCAGAGTTATCAATTGACCAAATAGAAACTCAATAGCATGTGAAAAGGCTGTCTGAATAGATACACACTACCAAATTCAGGTTCCTGCAGAACAAGTGAACACTGAATAGTCTTATTCTAGCGCACCTCGCAAGTTTGTTGAGAAGACAGAATGAAAGCAAACTATTTTAAGATTTTTGGGAGAAGGGCAAGATTCACGACTGATTTCTTACAGTTTGTAGAAAGCAATGAACATTTAAATGAGCTAGTATTATACACGTGCTGAAATTCTCTACCTGGGGATCTTTGCTTTCTCTCCTCTAATCTAAGCATGTCCGTGACTTACAACCATTTGTTTAGTGACTAATCAAAGTTGCAACGGCACTGACAAAAATGACTTATGTCTGGTTTTCACTCTTACGACTGTTGCTGCATCCCTATAATCATGTGAACAATATTTAGGTGCTTGGCATTTATTTCTGACAACTGCACTGTCCCAGGGTCCTGCCATTTTCCCAGCTGATTTCCAACAAGCAAAGTCAATGGGGGAAACCAGCTTTGCTTTAAAGACTGCATAATTCATACAGAATATGCCTGAAGATGTACACCGAAATACGGGGGCCAAGATGCAATTGTCAGATTCTTAAGTCGAGGAAGATTCTCGGTCATCCAAGGTAGAGTTGACTGGAAGTTGAATCATGGCAACTGCACTTCTTTTATTCTTGGTTTGAAACCTTTCGCTGCTTATCTTGCATTTCAAACCAAAAAAGAAAAGAAGAAGTTCAGTTGCCATGACTCAAACTTCCAGTCAGATTCTTAGATGAGCACCTGGGTACTTAGTCTGCTATTCTGAAAATAAAAAGTGATAGAAAATAATGAATTTTGTCCCGTGCTTGTGCTTGATGTAAAACCATAGCAAACCGGTGCAACAAGACCAGACAGAAACATACGCCTTCAGAAAGCCCATTGGCCAGAACAGTGACAAACAACCCAAAGTGCAAAGAAGAAGAATTAAGATGATTAAAGACCTGGAAAGTAAAACATATGAAGAATGGTGGCAGGAATTGGGTACAGCTAATTTAGACTTTTCTTTTAGGACTGGGGGGACATGACAGCAGTATTCCAGTATTTGAGGGGCTGCCGCAAAGAAGACGGGGCCAACTTATTTTTCAAAGCACCAGAAGGCAGGAGAAGAAGCAATGGATGGAAAGTAATCAAAGGGAGAAGCAACACAGAAGTAAGGAGAAACTTCTTAACAGTGAGGACCTTGCCTTCAGAAGTTGTGAGTGCTTCACCACTGGAGTTTTTTTTAAAGAAGAGACTTGGGACAGTTACCTGTCTAGGGTCTCCCGCTTGAGCAAGGGGCTGGATTAGAAGACCTCCAAGGTCGCTCCCAGCTTTAATTCTGATTGAAATGCAAACTGGGATCTTGCTAACAGAAAAAGCCTGGCCACCATTTATGCCAATATCTTTCTTCCAAACTTGTTTGCTGGGGCATTTTTCCTCCTCTGCTCCTCATTTAGAATCTGGCCGGGCGGGGAGTGGAAGCCAGAGAGAGAGAGAGCGAGAGAAAAATAAAAAAAAATCACATGCTGGCTTAACCTAGCGGTTTCCTCTGCACAGCTCCGTGTCCGTCCCGGGGTGCGCGCAGGCGCAGACTACTCTATGTGTGTGTGTGTGTGTGTGTGGCCGAGGCCTGCGAAAAGCAAGTCGGAGGCCCCACTGCAGGGAAGTCGACCGAGTGCCACGTCAGGGCAGCAGTGACGGAGAGCAGATCCTGTTGGCCAGACAAGACTATGTTAAGTGGGGAAGGGAGAGGGAGAGCCAAGCTGGGCGAAGAGGAGGAGGAGAGAGAGGGGGGCGGGAAGGCGGGGGCGCCACTGCGGCTGCTGCTGCTGCTGCGCCTTTAAGTGCGCTGTCTGCCGAGCCTCGTCCTCGATTGACCCCTGGCGCATGGATGGCAGCAACCGCAATTCTTCCATAGGCAGGCCTGACCCACATTCCTGGCCAGGGCGAGGAAGCGAAGCGGGAAAGGAGGTGGAAAAAATGAGCCCGAGGATCAAGAACACAGTAAAAAGAGAAGCAAAGCAGGAAGAATGAGCGGGGAAAGAAAAGGCTGGCTTAAAAGGCTCTCCCCTCCCCAGATACCCTCAGTTTTTTGGGGAGGGGGTGGGGGAAGCCACTTTGCCTGTTTCAAGAGAGACACCCTCAAATCCTTTCTGGTATTTATTTCTTCTACACCAAGACATCTCACTTTCCTTCCTTCCTTCCTGCGCAAACGTGGCAAAATCTCAAGGCATTTTGAGAAGAAGAAAAAAAAATCCAAAGCAAGAAGAGAATGAACAAACCATGCCAGCAAATTTCATATTGTAGAAGGAACTTCTGGAAGAAAATCTGAGTTTTGTAGTAGAGTTGTTGTCAAAAGTTTGGAATATTCTACCCCATTCCATTGTCTCAACTACTAACTTCCATAGTTTTAATTCCAACTTAATTTCTGTGGATCTTAAGAAGTCCTCAAGAGTATGCGTTTAAGTGCACTAAGGTGCTTGCCCATGGTAGCCTGCTAATTTTTTTAAATTGTGCTTCTTTGGATTTGTAATTTTTGTTTAATGAATAAATATTAAGTGAACTTGAAGAATTTCAGGCCCTCCTTCCACCTGAAATTGACCCAGTCTGGCAGCTGAGGGAAGCATATTCCTTGTAACCCCAGAGTTTGTACATAAGATTCTCAAAAGACATCATCTAAGGGAGATAAACCTGCTTATTTAGGAGTCAGGAACAAGTGAATTATCCATTAGTCCAGTGTTTCCCATCTTTAGCAACTTGAAGATGTATAGATTTCAACCCCCGGAATCCCCAAGCCATCATACTTGCCAGGGGATTCTGGGAATTGAAGTCCACATCTTTAAAGTTGCAAAGTTTGAAAAACACTGGTGTACTTCTTATCAATATTTATTATTCTCTTGCATCACTATCATTTTTAAGGATTATTAGCACACATAGTCCTGGCGAAATCTAATAGCACAAATGTGAAGTATATGTTGGAAAATATAGCATCAACTTTTAACGGTATTGAAACAGTTGTGCCTCCTTAAAAATGAGTTTATATTTCAAGGTCCAACCTTTGTTGTATAATCCTTGAATATGCTAACTTTCCTGACAGTTAGAACAATTAATCAGTGGAAAGACTTGCCTTCAGAAGTTGTGGAGGTTTTTAAGAACAGATTGGAGAACCATTTGTCTGAAACGGTATAAAGTTTTCTGTTTCAGTATGGGGTTGGACTAGAAGACCTCCAAGGTCCCTTCCGACTCTATTATCTGTTATTAATAGATTGAGGTTTATAACAATCAATACCTGATTGCATCCTGTAAATCAATGGAATCTTTCACAGTTTACTAATCCTATTTACATCCTGCTCTTCCTTTAATGAGTTTTGGTAGCCATTTGGTTGTCTGAGTTTATCTCCCTTCAATGTTTTCCCCTCACTACAAAACCCAGTTGAGAGAATGTAACCGATTCAAAATTCACATATATAAGTGAAATTTGAAACTATATAACTACTGGACTGCATCAGTACTCTTGAATTATTTTTCATAGCATTTGAAAGGTGACATGCAAGGGAATGCAGTATTTGATGATGGATGGGGGGAAGGAAAGGAAAGGAAAGGAGGGAGGGAAGGAAGGAAGGAGAGGTTAAATCCTCTTTGATCATACCAAATGCCCATAAGTTGCACATCCTGTTTGCAACAGTGGCCAAGAACAGTTGTTTCCAAGAAAACTCACAAGCAGCTGTCCCCCTGTTGTTTATCTGCAGTTCTTTCCTTCCCCTTCTCCTATTTCTCCGAGTTTGCTTCACTCCTTTCAAAGCCAATTAGGCTTAGTGGCCAGCAAACCATCTGATGCCAGCCAGTGTCATAAATTAAAGACAGGTTGTGTCTACAGTTTATGAATGCCTTTAGGTGACTCAGCATTCTAGCATTTTTTAAGAAAAGGTCCCTCTTGCCTGCCAATTTGTGGATCTGATTTATTTTTTTTCTCCTCCGGACTCCACACCTTTCTGGAGTAGCACAGGATCAGGGGAAAAAATCCAAAATCCTTCTGAAAGATAGATATCTATGAGCTATCTTTTTTCAGATGAGTTCTTTAGTATAAAAACAGTGGAAACTAATCAAGGAGAAATTTCCTGACAGAGCAACTTCCCTTCAGAAGGTGTGAATGCTCTAACACTGGAAGTTTTAAAGAAGAGATTGGACAACCATTTATCTGCGGTGGTATATAGGGTTTCCTGCCTGAGGAGGGGGTTGTCCAAAATCTTGGAGGTCTTCTAGTCCAAAAAGACCGGAAGACTTCCAACTCTGTTATTCAGTGCAAGCTTTTGAGTTCTCCAGAACACTTTTGTCAGGTTCAAAGTGTCAAAAAAAAATGCAGAGAAAATTAGGAGGGAGGATAATGAAATGATTTAAAAGTTACCCTGGGTGTGTTTAGTGGCACAAGACTAATTTGAGAGAGTAGTGTAAGTGGATTCCATTCCACTGACTGGATTTACATAGCTGGAATGACTTTTTAAGCTGAAGTAAGGAAGCTTAGAGACTTGAGTAACTCTACGGCAAATCTGCTTTGCACATAATTTCGAATCCTGTCTCTCCTACCACATGAAACAACAAAAACGACAACAAAACACAACACCGTAGTGCTGTCACCCAAGGAGGCCACAAAAGTCCTTGCCAGTTAACAGTGGGCAGAGTTGCCCACAGCTGCCAAGAAGCCATCTGGAGCCCACTCCCCATCCCTGATTTCCTTTCCCTCCCACCCCCCTCCTCAAATGAGGCACCGTACTATTCTCTCAACACCCAGGCCATTTCTTCCTGTTCGGAGCTGGCTTTGGGGCGTATTGCCACCTGCCTGCCCATCTGCCCAATGCTGGCATTGCCATCTGCTCAGCCTCATCACCAGGGTGCCCACAAGCGCCAAGGAGACAGCTGGTGTCGGGTTTTCCCAGGCCGGTGGCGATGCCAATGCCGAGGGTTGCTCCAAATAGGAGCCGTCTGTCTGCCTGTTTTGTGGTATAAAAAGAGCTTAGTGGCAAAGCAACGGATTCCCTTTTATTCAGATGCAGAGGAGGGGTCTCCAGCCCTGCCAGGGGTGGGACAGGTGGGAGGGGGGGAGCGACTGTAAAGAAGTCTTTGTGATGGGCTGGGCAAGGCAGAGAGAGAGAGAAAACCAAGCCATGCTGCACTGCGTGCCTTTCAGATGGTTTTTTTTTTTTAATTATTATTATTTATGAAGCCTCCTTAAATTAAGAAAGTAAAATAGTAACGCTCCGGAATCTCCCCCCTATAAGTCTGACCATACAATTCACATTATTAAGATATCTTGCTTTTGTATGTACACTTTGCATTAGATCTTTTAATTTTTTTTACCGTCTATGCTTTTTACTACTTTTATTGCTAAAAAAAATTTTTTTTTAATTGAATTGTAATATATGTTTTGAATTATGAGCTGCCCAGAGTCGTTTGCTGAGATCAAATAAATAAATTTATGCATTATGAAAGGCCCGATACGATACAGATTAAATTCTTCCTCCCCAATAATGCCCTTTGTCATCTCTGCATTCCCTCATCCCAGATATCTATGCCCTTCCTTTTTAAAATTTGTTTCTGTGAAAAGCATTTGTTGCTACACAACGGCAATTTTTTAAAAGGGGTGTGTATTCATTGGATGAAAATGAACACATTCATAACAAAACTGATGTATTCTGTAGTACTAGATAGTTATCATATTCCATTCTTAACCTCATTTTTATACCACCAAAGAGCTGACTCTCCCGACATAATTCACAATTGTAAACGTATAAGATCCAATAACATTATCTATTACGCAAACCCAATTCAAAATGGCTGTTGAATAAACTTGAGGTAAGCCATCAGTAAAAGTATAAAAAGGTCATTTTAAAAGAAAACGAAGGAGAATGGAAAAAAAACCTTCACCTGGCCTCGAAAATGTAGGCAGCCAAATATGAAGAAAGTATTTGTAAAACGAGCGGTAACACCCTAATTGCTGCCTTTTTACTTATTCTTTAAATTTTTATTAGTACAAAGAGTACACACAAAAAAACATCAAAGATAAAATGAGCAGAATGATAAAAGCAAAGCAAAATCAGTTTACCGATTTAATGTTGGCTTTTGTGTTTTGTTATGGTGGTTTATGATTTTGATATGAAATACATTTTCCAAGCTCTAGTAGGATGTGGACTCCCCATCTCCCAGGTAACTTACATTTTTCAAAACGTAACACTATAGTGTGTTCCTTTAAGAAAGCCAAAGCCCCTTTTTTTCCCTATTCAATGAGATTTGAACCCAGATCTATCTAAATTTATAATCAGTGGTTCCCAACCTTTTTTTGACCATGCCCCACCTAAGCATCTCTAAAATCCTGATGCTCCCCCTCCCGTGACATATACTTCTTACTATTCCAAAAATTACCTCCTACTCACGCGTAGGAAGCCTAAAAGACCATTAACTTGGTTTAAACAAGGTTCCAATTGCCCCCCATTAACAATTAAATTGCCCCCCTGTGGGGCGTGGGGCCCATGTTGGGAACCACTGATTTATATGTTACTTAGGATGTAGAATTCTAAACCTCGATGCTTCTAACTACCAGCAAACCGAAGATTGAATGTACCAAATTTTCTCCACAAGGAAAACAATTGATCTCCTTGCCAGTGGAAAAATAGCATAAAAACAGTAAAGGCTTAAGGATGATCTCTGTCTGAAGTGCTAGCTTTCTAACAGAAGCGGAATTAGAATATATTTTTTTTCTTTACTGTACAGCTCTGAAGTCTGTCCCATGGAATTCAACAACAATATTTAATTTGGTCAAATACTAGTATAAAATGACAAAACTACAGTAGCAGTGAACAAAGAGGCTGATGCCTGGATGACATGATTATTTGGTCCAATCAGTTCGGACAATTTTAAAATTGTTCTTGGGCTTTAAAGACATGAACCGAAAGGTGGTGTTGAGAAGTCGAGATGCCTCATAGCAGAAGACAGAATTAGAAAGTTGAAATAACCAGGGAGCCGAATTAAGCTAAGCAATAGGAGAAACATATGTTTTTAAATTGCTTTAGCGTGCAAAAAAAAGGACACATATGCACGTACGCACCCCCAAAACAGTAAAAGGAAAAAAAAAAACGTTTTTAGACACAGTATTAAATCTTGAACTAACTAATATTTATCAGTCTTTCCATTATCTCAATAAAAAATCCAAGTTCATAAACAGAAAGTGATTGTAAAACTTGGGGTAGCATTATCTTCCATGTTAATATTTTATTTTATTTTTTGCTATATCCTATGGTTTGTAAGTCTGGAGTTCTACTAACCTAATTCCAAAGTTTAGTTATATAATTCAAAATGATACTGACATCTTTAAGCTGTATTCATCTTTCTAAAACCAAATTCACAAACTGATGGACACTGAAGCCAACAACACAGAGTAATAATAGGACAAATTGACCTTCTCCACCATTTTACACTTTTGACACTGAGGGCTAACAGCCATCCTTCAGGAACATTCTCTGTCATGTCCCACAAACAACAATTCTACCAACACTGTACATGTAGTCTCTGACTTAAAACTATTCATTTAGTAACCTTTTGAAATTACAATGGCACTGAAAAAAGTGACTTATGACTGTTTTTCATGCTTAACGACCATCGCAATATCCCTATATTCATGTGATCAAAATTTGGACGCTTGACAACTGGCATCTGTTTATGACGGTTGCAGTGTCCTGGGGTCATGTGATCATCTTTTTCAAACTTCTGACATGCAAAGTCAATGGGGAAGCCAGATTCACTTAACAACCATGCCTTTGGCAACTGGACTGCGTATTTGTTTCTTTATATTCCACATTTATTTTTATTTTTACAAATAAGGTAGTGAATATATCCTTCCCTCCTCCTATTTTCCTCACAACATCAAGTCTGTGAGGTGGGTTAGGCTGAGTGGAAATGACTGGTCCAAAGTAACCTAGCCAGCTTCCTTTGTTTATGGCCATTTGCAGCTTTCCACAGTCACTTGACCAGGGGTGGGTTCTAATTTACCTTGCCTGCGGTTCGCTGCCTCCCCTGCTGCATGGGCGTGCCTCGCGCGCATGCAGAGTAGAAAAAAGCCCCGACCGGAAACAAGATGGCGACGCATGCACAGTGCCAGAAACTTGGCTTTTGCGCATGAGCAGAAGAAAAAAAAAATTTTTTTTCCAAAAAAAATAATCCGAAAAAAAGATAGTGGCGCCCACGGAGCAATAGAACCGGCTCCGTGATGTCACCAGCAGCCTACTCGGACTCAGTAGAACCGGTCCAAACTGGTAGGAACCCACCTCTGCACGTGACAACGATTTATGATGGTGTTGGGGTTTTTTTGGCCAGTTTTACTTCTGGTTTCCAGAAAAGAAAAGAAAAACACTTTGGGTACAATCGGTTCATTTAACAACCAGCCTGTGTGCTTCACGACAATGGCCTTTGCTTAACAACCACAGTGCTTGCAGAATGACCACTGCAAAAAAGGTCATAAAATCGGTTGTAGTGACATGGTGACCACTTAATTACCAGATAACTAATACTACCGCAATTCTGAGCTGAATTATAGTCTGTAATTAGGTCCTAATACACTCTAAATAAAGTTACCACTTTAGATAAGATTTCCCTTCTTTTGCTCAGCATGCACCCAAAACAAAAATGAAGGCAATGGGGAATGTGCTGTTCAATTTTTAAAGAGAAAGAGGTGCTAGTGCTTAAATCAAACTGTGAGGTGATGCTCTCCTCTCCCTCTGGGAAATACATTCTGCACATTCTCAGAGACATTCTTTCCTAGTGCTGCTGCTTTGTAGACTCCAAGTCTGAGCACCAGTTCTGGATTTCAATAGAGGAAAACAACAGTAACGTTTCAGCTTAAAAAGTCATGGAAATATAATTCTGAGTTAGTTGTTCTCTCTCAAGCTAATCTACTTTGCAGAGTTGTGGTGTGAGTAAAGAAAGGTGGGGGGGAAAAAAGGAAACCTTTCCACTAAAGACTGACATTGTTTACATAAAATTGGTTTAGGGCAAGAATGGTTTTAAATTATCCTTTCTGAGAAGGGCAGGGGATACATTTTAAAAGGAAGTGTTTCCCAATCTTTGCCATTTCCAGGGAGGCGAACTTCAATTCCCAGAATTCTACAGACAGTCTGGCCATTGATAAGAATTTTGGGAGTTGAAGTCAACATGTCTGGAACTCACCTATTTTGGAAAACATTCCTACGGCCAACAAAATTAAGGGATTTGAAGGGGGGGGAAGCGTAACCAAGTCTAAGTTACAACATAATTGTATTTTGTCAACTAAAAAAATAATAATTGTGAAGATTCCTGATAGTGACTGAGGAGTCTCAGGTACTGTTATCCCCGTGTGTGTGTGTGTGTGTGTGTGTGTGTGTGTGTGTGTGTGTGAAAGGTGGGTTCCTACCGGTTCTATAGAGTAGGTAGTAACTCCCCAATGACATCACCGGTTCCTTCGGTGTCTCCGTGGGCGCCGCCATTTTTGGTTTTGCTTCTGCGCATGCACAGAAGCTATTTTTTGATTGCCACGCGCGCGCTCAAGGCACGACCCTGAGTGAACCGGCAGTAAGAAGATTCAGAACCCACTCTGGTGTGTGAGTGTGACAGAGAGAGGGGGTGAGGAGAGAGAGACAGAGAGAGAGAGAGATGTACACAGGGTGGTATACATGACACCCTTTTTCTCATTGATCCCACAACAACCTTGCAAGGAGGACCAGGCTGTGCATGAAAGACTGGTTCAAACTCCCCTAATGAGAGCTTAATGCTTCAAGGTCATAAGTCTCCCCCAAAGGAGGCCACCGTTGTTCAACATCTTTTGGGTCAACTCTTGGAAGGAACAGGATGCGGGACACACACAGCCATTCCTCTCATCCAGAAGAAAAAAGAAGAAGAAGTTTTTGTGCTCCCTTTGGATCTACCCGGGGACTCCCTCTCTGCATCCAGCCTCACTCTTTTCCGCTCCTCAAGCCCTTCCCAAGTGCAGATCCCTTCCCGGCCCCCCCCCCCACCTCCACAAACCCCCGCAGCTGGCAAGTTTGGAAAGCGGTGTCCCCAGAGACAATCATTGCTTGGCCTCCCTCCTGTCTGCCAAAATAGGCCGAGCGATTCTAATGGAGTTCCTGGCAGAGAAACTCGGTGCGAGAGAAGGGTTTGGGGAGGGGGAAGGAGGGGAAGCACCGGCAGCTGCCGCCATCGTGGCACTGAATGGAGGCAGGCCCGCTGCCAACCGGGTAACTGCAAACCCATTAGAGGGCAAGGAGTTTGCCAAAGCGGGAAGGAGCAGGGGAGGGGAACAGGTGCGTGCCAGATTTCCCATTTCATCTTTAATTCAACAGCCACAAAGACCGAGGGAGCAGCTGAGCGGCATTCCCTCCCACACAACCTGGAAGCCAATGGGTCTCCCAGCGACAGAGCAGCCCCCTTGCTCCGGGCCTTGGCTTGCCAAAGGTCATTGCCCACAGCTGTCTGCACACTCAGACCCATGGTTGGCAAACAGCCCCCTAGCCTACAAATCGGGCATCAGAAGCTCCTTGCCAAGTTTCCCTAGACAGAATATAGACAAGGAAATGCGAAAGGGTCCTCGGAGCCACCTCCGGGCATTAAAAACGTCTCAACAGAGCATCAGAAACGACACACTTCTTCTTCTTCTATGGTTACTATTATTGTGTTGTGTGTTTTTTTTAATCTGTTTCACTCTTCTAAAAGAATTACGATTGAAGGCTATAAAGTTACAAAGGCACAAGTCTGAAAAAGGAAGGCATTTTCTTCCATCCTTTTGAAAGAAAATGACAAAAGTGTTATTGGTGCCTTGTTAATGGAAGGAAATCCCTGCCACAAGGAAAGTCAAGTGCTACTTGCTTCAAAAAGAGAGCGGGAGGGAAGGGAAGGGAAGGGAAGGGAAAGAAAAGGAAAGGAAAGGAAAAAATGAGACAGAATTCACAAAGAACTCTCGACAAATGTTAACTGCAACAGATTACTATCTGTCTTTGGAATGATCTGCAAACTCCATTAATCCAAAATGAGATTGGGTAAGATTATTAGACTGTTAACTGTGACTAATCCATATGTCAGTGCACCAGGCGTTAGTTTAAATCTGGACCCTTGTAATCTGGAATACTGACTTTAACCCTTGCAGGGTTTAGTGGCTTGGAACCAGATTCTCTGAAAACCAGTTCCTCCTCTGTTGACTTAACCAAATCCAGGGTTACCATCTCAGCCCTACTTGAGGGGTTCCCACAGTGTAACGGAAGGCTATTAGAGGGGTGGAATCTGGGGGGAGATGAGTATGGCAGCCGCTGAAAACCTAAAAAGGGAGCAGGATTTCAACAGCAAGGTTGTGGCCACGACCTAGACGTTTCGATGTCCCTGCAGGTAACCCTGTACCCGTAACCCTTTCCCTACTGCCTTCTGTAGTCCCCTACTGTACCTAAATGATTTTGTTGTTGTTTTTCGGTGCCAGATGGAAACATGTCTCCTCCTTGCCATGAATTTTAGGAGACTCTTGGGGAGTTTTTCAGATTTTTTGTGCTTTCTCTTGGCTTTATCCTGTGATGTTTTATGAACCCAGAAGAATACTGGGCAGTATAAATATACAGTAAATAAATACGTAATTTCGTCAAGTGGGTCCTCATAAGCCAAGGCGCATTTGCCTCCACATATCCAAGAATGGGACAAGCGATTTGCCTTCCTAAGTTGCTTGTGAACTCTTTAGAGACTATCCATTGCTGGAAACCACATGCTGCCTGGGGTCCAGACACATTTCTCCTATTTTGGACAAGTTCTGGGACACTCAAGAGCTTCCTCTTCCACTGACTCAGAGGAGGTGGATTAAGTTGTACTGTAATAGTAACCCAACACATAGCATTATGTTGATCACATAATTAGAACAAAGTTCCAGAGAAGCTTATATAGCTCGGGCGGCAAGCCTGGAAGCTATTATACTCTTTTTGTGATAGACGGCTCTATGCAGGCTTCGCTTCCCACTGTCCCCAGTGGAGAAATCCCACTTCAACTGTGTCACCAAAGGCCTTGCATTACTAGAAGGTTTCCCCTTGAATTTAACTACAACCCAGATCCCCGTAACCTTCGCCCATTTGTCCCAATCCCACTGAATTTCAAGAGAGCAAGTCTGCTGCTGCTCTCTCTTCTTCCTACGAGTCTTCGGGGAGTGGGAGAGAGCGATCACACTTTCTCTAACTGTCCAAGGACCCCACGCTTTTCTTACCCTGCAATGGGGTGGCCAGGCATACAATAAACTCGACATCCTGATCGCCCTCGTCCTGGATATACTCCCATCGCGTCAGCATTCTCCTTGTAATCTGGCACCCAAACCCGAGCACCGTTTTCCAAATGTTTGCCTTCCTCATCAGCATTAAAATTTAAATATTCTGAACGGCTGCATCCTTTACGAGGTTTAAGGGAATCACCAGCTGAAGCCAAATTATGCCACTGGCTAAAAAGGGTTCAACTACCAGCCCTCCGAAGCCATCTTGTAGGGCTTCAGTGGAAAACCAGCAGTGCAGCAAAACTCCCCCTCACACACACACACACACAGAGAAATACAAATGTTCTGGAGCCTTGTGGTCACTACTTTCTCGCCCAGTACCCCACCACAATAAATAAATAATCGGCTTAAGATTGCAGTCTGTGGCTTTGGCTAAAAACAAAGCTCAGAGAGAAGCAACATACGTGGCCCAGAGTATTTTATTGCCCTTATTCTACCGTTTCCCCGCAGTGATAGTTCTTTTGTGTGTGTGTGTGTGTAATATAGGATGACCAGATATATCCAAATGCAGGAAAATGGTTTTCAGAAGCTCAATCCACCTGACCAGAGGAAAAAGCAGAATAAAATGCAGGAAACTTTTAATGGCCAGGACGGGAACAAACTTGCCACCAGCCTGGAGGAAAAGAAAATCTCGTTGGCCATTGATTGCATCAAGATCAGAGCTGCAAGATTCTGGATGCCAACTAGTCAAAAGCAAAGAGAATTGGTGCAGAGGTGGGTTTCAGCAGGTTCTGACCAGTTCTGGAGAACCGGTAGCGGGAATTTTGAGTAGTTCGGAGAACCGGCAAATACCATCTTTCACTGCCCCCGCCCCCATCTATTCTCTGCCTCCCAAGTCCCAGCTGATTGGAAGGAAATGGAGATTTTGCAGTATCCTTCCCCTGTC
>JANHFT010001035.1:98122-116402 GCA_032467955.1 Pseudoxenodon macrops | reverse complement strand
GGAAACTGAACAAGGAGAGATTCCACCTGGAAATAAGGAGAAAATTTCTGACAGGGAGAACAATCAACCCGTGGAACAGAAGTTGCCTTTGGAAGTTGTGGGAGCTTCATCAAGTGAGGCTTTCAAGAAGAGACTGGACTGCCATTTTTCAGAAATGGTGTAGGGTCTCCTGCTTGGGTGGGTGGGGTTGGACTAGATGACCTACAAGGTCCCTTTCAACTCTGTTAATATATTTCTATTTCTATTTATTTCTATTTCTATTATTTCTATTTTGATTTCTATTTAAGGAAAGTCCAGCTGCCTCTTGAAAAAGCACCTTTGGGACAACCATGATCTGTATGATCGAGATTCTCCACCACCATCATTTTAAATCAAAAACTTGATTTCGGTTCTTACTGGAAACTACAGATAAACACACACACACATGTGGGATTACTAGCTTACTTGTCCATGCTTCTTAGCCATGTCATATTAGAGCTGAATAGCTCTCTATCTCTGCACTAGTTGAGTTCACACATTATACAAAGTCATAATGAGATAAGTCAGCCCATTGCTTGCAGAGCTGTTTGTATGAACGCAGCTGATCATGCCTTCCTTCACAAACTGGAGCTTTCAACTTGTTTAGTGTGATAGGAGAACCTATTCTGTATGCATTGAAGCAGGGGTGGGTTCTAACTTACCTTGCCGCCTGTTTGCTTCCTCCCATGCCATGTGGCCGCACCTCATGGCCACGTGCGTGCTTTGCACGCATGCGCAGTGCAAAAAAATAACCAAAAAAGGCAAAAACAAAATGGCGACGCATGCGCAGTGCTGGAAACTCGGCTTCTGTGCATGCGCAAAAGATTTTTTTGGGGGGGAAAATCCCCCCCAAAAAAGATGGCGGCATCCATAGACCAGAACCGGTTCCGTGACGTCCCCGTGATGTCACCAGCGGCTTACTACCTACTCTATAGAACCGGTCCGAACTGGTAGGAACCCACCTCTGCATTGAAGTAAGCTTGGATTCTGAAATCAAGTAAATCTCTGTCAAAGCGATCCATTTGAACTGTGGACGCCTCCAGGCCAACCAGATTCTGAGAATGTTCTACGCTGTAAGTGGGAAATCAAAGGAAAAGTTGTTTAAATCAGAGCTCACTAACCAGATCCCACTCGTGTATTTATTATTAACTTTGATCCAGGAATAGATCTATTGAAATGGTTTGTTCCCAGCAGAGAAATCATTAAATACCACCTTCATAAAAACAGAACAGCTTTAAGGTTCCCTCAACATTTATGTAGCTTTTAGACATCTTGAAAATTGATGCAAGCTTTGGTGTGAAGAGTTCCTGAAGTAGCTACAAGAGTTAATAATGTGTATTATTGCAGACATTATAATCTGTCTATTCCATTTTGTTCCATTTCTTACGTTTAAAATATCATAGGAAAAA
Organism: Pseudoxenodon macrops; assembly: GCA_032467955.1. Taxonomy (NCBI): domain Eukaryota; kingdom Metazoa; phylum Chordata; class Lepidosauria; order Squamata; family Pseudoxenodontidae; genus Pseudoxenodon; species Pseudoxenodon macrops. The sequence continues at coordinate 114,975 of JANHFT010001035.1, read as the reverse complement.
TTACTCTCCTTCCAATTCAATGTTTGTGTCAAAACAACTTTAAGATATGTGGACTTCAACTCCCCCGAATGAGTTATGCTAAGCTGGCTGGAGAATTCTGGGAGTTGAAGTTCAACATGTCTTAAAGTTGCAAAGGCTGCGATCAATACTTCATTGGAATTCTTCCCTTAGTGTTTTAGTCGCAGCTGAATTTCACCTTTCACATTAGGAACCTGTGTGCTGAGAAACTGTCAGGCAGGCTGCAAGGAGGAGTCAAGCAGGGAATTAGCCTTGAGTCCTTGCGCATGGAAAGCTTGACTTCAGCACCACACACACACGCACACCCCGAGATCCATGAAGTTTTATCTGCTTACTCCCTGGAGAAGGAAAGCAGACTTGGGAGATTCTTGTACCCTGTTTCCCTGAAAATAAGCCCTCCCCGAATAATAAGCCCAATCAGGCTTTTGAGCTCATCTGCTAAAATAAGCCCCTCCCAAAAATAAGCCCTCCCCGAAACACAGCAGCAGCCATAAAGTGACCACATTCGCTGCCTCCTGCACCAGAAAAATAATAAGACCTCCCTGAAAATAAGGCTAAGCACTTATTTCGGGGGTCAAAAGAAAATAAGGCCCTGTCTTATTTTCGGGGAAACACGGTAATACCAGAAAAAGTCAATAAAGTTGCTGACTCAAGCTATTCAGGGGTCTTCAAACTTTTTAAACGGTGCCAATTCACAGTTCCTCCGACTGTTGGGGGGGAATGGACCAGCTGGGTGGGCGTGGCTCGGTGGTCATGTGACTAGGTGAGCGTGGCTAGGTGGTCATGTGACTTTTAATTTAAAGCAGCACTTGAGAAGCCCCAGAGCTGTTTTTCAAGGCAGCAGCAGCCCCTCCCCTACTCAAACACCCTCCCTGGGTCACGTGGCTGCACTGGCGAGATCACCCCTTAGCTGCCCCCCCCCTCCCGCACCGTTTGGCCTGGCCTCACCTTTGACAGCAGCTGTGTAATTAGAAGTACAGCTCAACCGGTGAAAGAAGTGCAGCTGGAGTAGATGCTCGCTGGAAGATAAGGCTGACGGTGAGGGGTGGGGCAAGAGGCGGGGCTTAATCCCAGGACTCCGCGGGCCGGATACTTTGGATTGGCAGGCCGTATGCAGCCCGCGGGCCGTAATTTGAGGATCCCTGTTTGTAGTTGCTTGAACCGAATATTGTATGTCTAAAATATCCATTCTTTTTTTTATTTCTTTATTATATTTTCTCTTTACATGCTACAATGATTTCTTCTACAACCTTTGTACATACTTTACATTCATATTAATACATTTTATACATTATCTTACAATGGTATCTAATTCTCCATTTATCTCCACACATTTTCTTTCCATCCGTTTGTTTTCAATCCAGTCGTACCATTTTCCCCCATATTACGTAATAATCCGAGTCCTTTTGTCCTTTAAGTTCCATTGTTAATACATCCATCTCCGCGCATTCATACATTTTTGCAATGGTCAAATTTTCCGTTGGTGCGTTTGCATTCTTCCAACGTTGCGCGAAGGCAATCAATCCTAGCTGCGGTTACCCTATGTAAAATCAAATATTTGGAGTTTTTAATCATATTCCCCTTTGAATGTTCCTCATCCTGCTTTCTTTTTAACTTTAGTTTGGCTTCGCCGTTGGCAGAGGGCGCCTTGTGGATGTCACCATGGAGAAGAAGGAGAGCTTTCCACCTCTCAATTCCCTGAACGAGTACCAGCCAATTGGGCCAGCTGATAAAACTGACCAGAGCAGCATCGCTCAAAAGAACGGTGGAAACCAAAGAACCATGCAGCTGAGGAAGGAAATCTCCCTCCTGAACGGCATCTGCCTAATCGTAGGAAATATGATTGGGTCCGGCATATTTGTTTCTCCCAAAGGAGTACTGAACTACAGTTTGTCCTATGGATTATCCTTAGTCATCTGGGCCCTGGGGGGCATGTTCTCCGTGGTCGGAGCTCTCTGCTACGCTGAACTGGGCACCACCATCACCAAGTCAGGAGCCAGCTATGCATATATCTTGGAGGCCTTTGGAGGCTTCATCGCCTTTATACGTCTGTGGACGTCGTTGTTGATCATTGAACCAACCAGCCAGGCTATCATTGCAATAACCTTTGCCAACTATATCGTGCAGCCAGTCTTCCCTTCTTGCCAGCCTCCGTACATTGCTTGCCGTCTTATCGCCGCTGCCTGTGTATGTGAGTATTGTTCTGACCTAGGCTCCTTGATTACGCCAAAGCAAACAAACGGTGTTTTTAAAACCTCTGTTTTATTTACGGCGGCTGGAAATTAGATGCATTCCCAGCCTGGGCAGAGTGATATCTCAATTAGTCCTATGGAACTCTGCCAAAGTCTTTTAAGGTAAGTTTGTGGAGCAATGTTAAACAAAGTTCAAAACTAAGCAAGAAAATTCAAAGCCAAACCAGAAGTCAGAGTCACACGTGGAGCTGCGAGATGATTTCAAACGAGTTCCGAATGAGTTGCTTCTTGCAACTCATACATTCCGTAGCTCTTCTTTTAAGTCTTCTGGGAAGGTCCAACCCCTCCCAGCCTTACTCCCAAGTAGCCCTTTTCCTTCGCAGCTGCTCTTGTCTTGTAGCAGCTCTGTGCATCTGCAATTTAGGGACTGGCATCCCCTGTCCCTCTGCATCACTGCTATCAGACCCCACAGACTCTGGCACACTACCACTACCGGTTCTCTGAACTACTCAAAATTTCTGCTACCGGTTCTCCGGACTAATCAAAATTTCCGCTACCGGTTCTCCAAACTACTGAAAATATCCACTACTGGTTCTCTGAACTACTCAAAATTTCCATTACCGGTTCTCTGAACTATTCAAAATTTCCACTACCGGTTCTCCGAACTACTCATAATTTCCGCTACCAGTTCTCCAAACTACTCAAAATTTCCACTGCCAGTTCTTCGAACTACTCAAAATTTCCGCTACCAGTTCTCCAAACTAATCAAAATGTCCACTACCGGTTCTCCAAACCTGTCAGAACCTGCTGGATTTCACTACGGGTGCATATCCAGACTGATAAGATTCATCAGGTGGCCATCCAATGGAAGCCCTTCTCTGTGGCAGTGTTTCTCAAACTTGGCAACCTGAGGACCTGTGGACTTCAACTCCCAGAAGTCCCCAGCTAGCATGCTTGGCTGGGGAACTCTGGGAGTTGAAATCCACACATCTTAAAGTTGTTAAGGTTGAGAAACGCTGCGTTATGGATTTCCTCCATGCTAACAGTGGTCACCTCCAGGAATCCCCAAAAGGCCTCAAATCTTGTAGGCATCTGTTGCAAATATTTCTTCTTTCAGATCTTAAGAAGGCTCAATGTTTGGTTTGGTTTGCATCTTCCTTTCTCTCTCTTTCTCCGCCCCCAAACCGAGAATATGTTTTTACACTGTTTTGATTTATTATTTCCATGATTGCCTTGTAATAGCTGTTGTTTTTATTAAAAGCTTCGCAATTCAACTCTATGGGAATCACGTGGAATTGTATTAATTAAGACAGTGCTTCTCAGTTAAGGGATCAAAGGAAAAGAGACTTACTAATTGGAAACTTTAAAAAAAACACCTTATTGAGACATTCTAGAGAGAGGGCGAAGTTTGTTTAGGACTATGTTGAGCCAAGATATCTGCTTCTCATAGATGGGTACAGTAATATGCCAGAGTATTAATCATCGTGGGTGGATACTCTTAGGGTGTGTAAAGACCTTTTCTTTCAGGGTAATAAGTGATCTCAGAAGCTTGGGTTACAGCTGCAACAGATGGAAATTTTACGCAACAGCCACCAGACAAAATACCCTGTGAGTCTATGGAGGAGAAGGGATTTCATCACATTTGTGTTTACCAAGCAACTATCTGGGTCCTGACAAGATACTGAGTTGAGTCTGGTGGGTTGAGTTCAGAGGATTCCTACCGGTTCTATCTGGTTCTATAGAACCGCTAGTAACTCCGGGATGATGCCCCGGAGCCGGTTCTGTTGGTGTGTCTGTGGCCGTTTGGATTTTGCTTCTGTGCATGCGCAGAAGCTAGTTTTTGAAGCTAGTTATTTTGGAGGCACAACCCCGAGCGAACGGGCAGTAAGAAGATTCAGAACCCACCTCTGGCTGAGTTGCTGTGGGTGAAGAGAAGCAACTTCTGCATTATGGAAGGATGGCAGTTAAGTAGCGTTTGAAAAGATGACTAAATTGAGGTGCCCTTTGAAACTGATGCTGAAAAGCAAACTGAAAAGCATGCAGGGTCAAATTATTCCGCAAAGCACCAGAGGGCAGGACAAGAAACAATAACCAAAGAGAGAAGCAACCTGGAATTAAGGAGAAACTTCCTAACAGTGAGGACAATTCACCAGTGGAACAGAAGTTGCCTTCAGAAAGTTGTGGGTGCTCCATCACTGGAGGCTTTTAAGAAGAGACCTGGCAGCCATTTGTCTGAAATGGTATAGGTTCTCCTGCTTGAGCAGGGGGCTGGACTAGAAGACCTCCAAGGTCCCTTCCAGCTCTATTCTAGTCTAAATTCTATACATGTAGGAAAGGAAGAGACAGAGACTGGGTGTGGAGTCAAGAGAGGAATCAATATGGAGTCATTACGTTCCCACAAGCGATGCCAAGTCCAGCCCCTGCCCCTTGAATTCCATTGAGTCTTATTTGGTACCAATCTAGTGTTGAGCCTTAGTTGACTAGATGTTTGTGCACAGGATGGAGAAATGCATCTTCCTCACTGGAACTGAACAGGTGGTCCCGATTCCTCGTGTCTGGCAATAAACTACCTACGTTTTATTCACAATAATCTTTAACTGAGCAAAACGGTGCATCACCAGTAAAACCATTTTTGAAACCATGTACTTCAAATGGACTAACTTACAGAATGTATCCAAAATCCAGGACCCCTGATTCCGTGGGACTGACATTTGGCAAATTCCGTAAAACAGTGTATGAGAGAAACATAACCGTAAAGCACTTTATAGACTCTCCTGCTTGAGCAGGGGGTTGGATTAGATGATCTTCAAGGCCCCTGTTATTCTAGCAGATCTGAAAGTTACTAAGGTTGAGTAACACTGAATTAGAGCATAAAGAAAATCTGAGAAGGAAGAAAAGAAAACATAAGAGATGCTCAGAAGGAGCACATTTCCCAACCAGCAAATTTTATAAAAAGGTGGACGTTTTCATGAGCTACAAACCTTTTCATCAAAGGCATCAATTTGTTGGTCCGAAAAGATGCACCCCCAGTCCTTCTGCATCGCTATTATCAGACCCCGCAGGCTCCGGCACACCACTCCCAGATGGCCCTGGCCCCATCTCTGCCTCTGATGCAGAGACCCCGTCCGAGCCTTCCCTGGACTCCAGAGCTGACCCATAGTCCTCTCCGCTGTCCGACTCATCTGCCAGCTCCACAGGCTGCCGGTGACCCACAAAAAACTTCAACTCCCACAATTCTGGCTGTCCACATGTCTTATAATTCCAGAAGTTGAGAAATACGGTCCGAAACCAATTTCAAGAATCACAATTTCTTTTCCAAAGAAAAGTGTTTTCTTTTTAAATGAAGAAGTCATCAGTAACTCTATTTATTTGGCTGCTGCCCACACAGCTTTTAAATCAGATTTTCCTATTCAGGTAGTCCTCGACGTATGACTCCAATTGAGCCCCAAATTTCTGTTGCTAAAGTGAGACATTTGTTGAATGAATTTTGCCCCATTTTACGATCTTTCTTGCTGCAGTTGTTACATGAATCATTGCAGTTGTTAAGTTACGAACACGGTTTTTAAGTCAATCTGGCTTCCACATTGATTGTGCGTGTCAGAAGGTCGCAAAAGGGGATCATGTGACACTGCAACCGTCATAAATATGAACCGCTTGCCAAGCGTCCAAATTTTGATCACGTGACCACAGGAATGCTGCAACAGTTGTGTGAAAAACGGTCAAAGGTCACCTTTTTCAGTGCCGTTGTAACTTTGAATGGTCGCTAAATGAACCGTTGTAAGTCGAGGACTACCTGCACTTGAGAAGTATATGAAATCCAAATGTCTTGGTTTTTTTAAATTTTAGAAACCTAGCTGTTGTAGTTTTAACTTGGTGCTTAAAAATTCAGTGATGATTTTTGCGGGAATAAAATTCGAGGCCTCCAGAGCTCTCACGCTTTTGAAAAAATTGACACAGAATTTATTTTTTAGAGATTCTACAGGATTGTTTCTTCTCATCCTGCAAATTCCTCCTCCCTCTCCGCCTTTTCTCACCTTTCTCTCTTTCACTGTTGTTCCTTTCGTAGCACACGTGTCAATTGTGTGTGTGTGTGTGTGTTGCATGGGCTTGCCTGTTTTTAAAGCATGTTTCACACACTGCCTGTTCTTGTGCATTTTTCACAGCCCTTTTCCCGGAGGTGTCTACAGTATAAAATCAAAGTTTGCGGTCAAAAATGGAAAACAAGACTTTGCGATGTTGTGATGCGGTCTCTGACTTTGATGTGTCAAAGTGTGCGGTGTCCTGATGCATGTTCAAAAAAAGGGAGAGTTGTGTTGGGACACCTGTGTGGTCCTGTTGGGGTTCCCCTGCTCTTTTTCTGCAGACACTACGCAGCCTAGATGGTAGTCCTCGACTTACGACTGAAATGAAGACCAAAATTTATTTGATGTTTGTTTAGGGAGTTTTGCCCCATTTTATGACATTTCTTGCCAGGGCTGTTAAGTGAATCACTGCAGTTTGTTATGGTAGTAACAGGGTTGTTAAGTGTATCTGGCTTCCCCATTGACTTTGCTGGTCAGAAGGTCGCAAAAGGGGATCACCTGACCCCGGGATACTACAACCGTCGTAAATATGAGTCAATTGACAAGTGTCTGAATTTTGATCACATGACCACAGCCCCCACATATACATACATTCAAGTGGGCTTCACCTGCAGAGTTGTGGCCGCCATCTTGATGTTTTTAAACTCTCTGTACAGATTTTGGGAGGGATACCCAGTTTTTTTCCTCAGCTGCTTTCCGGATTTAGCTGCCGGGGAAGTCAAAATGGCAGCTGATGGCCAGAGGGCATCTAAGAAATGGGCGGAGTTTGCTCTGTATGCCTGCCATCTTGACTTTTACGACCTCCCTCCCCTTGTGACCCTGCTAGACAACCAGGAAGCCTTCTCTGGCAGGGGATTTGCCCATTAGCTCCTTTGAGATGCCTCTCCATCCGTCTAAGGGTCTGTCCTGCTCCTCCCACAGCGCAGTTCGAAGCCCCCGAGTGGGACCGGACCTCTCCCTCCTCCTCTTCCTCCTCCTCAGCTCCAAAAGAGCACCGGTCACATCCGCCGAAGTACCCGAAGGGCTCCGCCAAGTTTGGCCGGCTGCAGAGCCCCGAGTCCAGCGTTCCCCTGGCTGAGCGCATCGTCCTGTCGCTACCCCTGGAGAGTCAGGCGTAAGTGGCCTCTGGGAGGGGATCAGGGCTTGTAGGGGTTCCGGGTGGATCTATGACAATTGTAACAACCAACTTGCCACGACCAACTCGCCACGGCCAATTCACCACGGCCAACTTGTCACAGCCAACTTGCCACGACCAACTCATCACGGCCAATTCACCACGGCCAACTTGCCACAGTCACCTCCAGTGGTGGGAATCAAATAATTTAACAACCGGTTCTCTGCCCTAATGACCAGCTGGGTGGGTGTGGCTCGGTGGTCATGTGACCGTGTGGTCGTGGCAAAGTCAACGTCACTCACGTCGATGGGCGCTTCGCCTGAGCTGTTACCATGTCATAAGGGATTAACCGGAGAGGCCGTTTCTGTAAGCAGGGCAATAAAGATGAGGCTAGAGACAACACCAGAATGTTTCCTTCCTGCCTTCCTTACCTTACAGGATTAGCCCTGTAAAGTGGGGGGGAAAACCAGAATGAGATTTCTTCCAACAACCGGTTCTCTGAACTGCTTAGAAAGTTAACAACAGCTTCTCCCAAATAGGTGCGAACCGGCTGAATCCCACCACTCTGTGTGTGTGTGTGTGCGCGCGCGTGCACGTGCGCAAGTATGTATGTAAGTGTGTGTGTGTGTGTATATACGGCTTTGAATCTAACCATCTTTCCTTGGCTGAAACTTTCAGATTTTAAAATTAAAAAATAAGAACAAGATTAAAGGAACCGAACAAGGAAAAGGAAACGGTGGAGGAAGGTGGCCTTCCATCATTATATTTATATCTGACCCGGCAGAGTCTAATTAACAGTTTCTAATCATCAGTGAGAAAGGCAGGAGGCAGTGGCTTCTTCATTGCTGTTTGCCAGGTTTCCGATCAGTGAAATGTTGCAGCTTTTTCCCCCCAATCCAGGGAGTCCTTGACTTGCAACCATTCATTGATTGATCATTTGAAGTTACGACGGCACTGAAAATAGTGACTTGCAACTAGTCCTCACACTTATGACCACTGCAGCATCCCCAATGGTCAAGGGATCCTAATTTGGGCACTTGGCAACTGGTAGGTATTTATGATGGTTGCAGGGGTCTCGGATGGTCACGAAGCAAAACGTGTGATTCATTTACCAACTGCAGTGATTCGCTTAACAACGACGGCATTCTTTGATTTTTTTTTAACATTGTAAGCGGCAGAGTTACTTCATGGTGAGATGGGAGGGGAAGAAAGAAAGAGGGAGGGAGGGGGTGAGGGATAGAGAAAGAAAGAAAGAAAGAAAGAGAAAAAAAGAGAGGAAGGAAGGAAGGACAGAAAGACGGAAAGAAGGGAGGAAGGAAGGAAGGAAAGAAAAAAGAAAGAGGAAGGAAGAAAAGAGGAAGGAAGGAAAAAGAAAGAAAGGGGAAGGACAGAAAGAAGGAATGAAAGAAAGAGAGAGGGAGAGAAAGGAAAGAAGGAAAAAAGAAAAGAAGGAAGGAAGGAAGAAGGAACAAAGAAAGGAATGAAGGAAAGAGATGGAAAGGACAGAGAGAAGAAAAGAGAGAGAGAAAGGAAGGAAAGAAAGAAAGAAAAAAGAAAGAGGAAGGAAGAAAAAAGGAAGGAACAAAGGAATGAAGGAAAGAGACAGGGGAAGGAGAGAAAGAAGGAAAGAAAGAGGGCGAGAAAGGAAAGAATGAAAAAAGAAAAGAAGGAAGGAAGAAGGAACAAAGGAAGGAACGAAGGAAGGAACGAAGGAAAGAGATGGAAAGGACAGAAAGAAGAAAAGAGAGAGAGAAAGGAAGGAAGGAAAGAAAAAAGAAAAAAGAAAGAGGAAGGAAGAAAAAAGGAAGGAACAAAGGAAGGAAAGAAAGACAAAAGAAAGAGGAAGGAAAGAAGGAAGTAAGAAAAAAAGGAACAATGGGAAGAGAGATGGGAAGAACAGAAAGAAGGAAGAAGGAAGGAAAGAAAGAGAAGGAAGGAAGGAAGGAAAGAAGGAAAAGAGGAAGAAAGGACAGAAAGAAAGAAGGAAGGAAGGAAAGAAAGAAAATTAAAATCTGAACTGACTCTTAAAAACTGCCTTCCTTAGCAGCAGAAATTCTCCTCCCAATTGTGGCTGTAAGTCGAGGACAACACGTAAATGGGAATTGAGCTGTTCCCTCACTTCCACTCCTCCCCCCTCTCCCCTCGTGCCACCTCCTTGTCAAAAAAAGAGGCAGGTTATCCCTACAGCAGCCGGGAGAATCTCTGGACAGTCTGTCCTGTTTGGGAGGATATTTCCCAAATAATTTCCTCCCCCCCTCCCACTCAAGGAGAGCCAGGAGGAAAATCCACACAGCAGCCTTCCCGGGGGAGGGCCGTCCTCTCAATCAGGCCATCTTGGAAGGACGGTGGGACTCAACGCTCTGCTTGGCAATTTTACGGGGATATAAATAGACGGCGGACTTGATTTGCAGAAGCTTCCCTCCGTGCCCATTTTCTGTGGCAAGCAGGGACAACCAGACCCATATGGCTGGGCAAGGAGGATCTGAGCATTCACCCCAAAATGAAACGGTGACTTCGGACCCAGCAACATTGCATTAAAAATAAATGTAAGTATAGCTGGTCCTTGACTTACAACGGTTCATTTAGTGACCGTTCAAAGTAACATCATCACTGGGGGAAAAAAGAGATTTATGACAACCATTACAGCATCCCCAGGGTCACCTGATCAAAATTCAGATGTTTGGCACCCGACTCATATTTATGACGGTCGCAGTGTCCCCCGGGGGGTGGGGGTGTCACGTGATTCCCCTCTTGCGACCTTCTCACAAGCCAAGTCAAAGGGGAGGCCAGATTCGCTTAACCACCGTGTGACCAACTTAACCATTTCAGTGATTCACTTAACAACGGGGGGCAAGACAGGATATAAAATGGGGGCAAAGCTCCCTCAACAAATGTTTCGCTTAGCAACGGACATTTTGGGCTCAATTGTGGTCGTACGTCGAGCACCACCTGTATTTGTTGACATGGATATCAGATCTTCTTTACAACGGGAAAATCAAGTTAGTCTTTTTTTCTGAATAGGGAAGTTTCTGGTTTTTCAGAATCGTTGTGATTGGTTGTATAATCAGCCAGATGTTTAGACTGGATTTGGCAATTTTGTCCACTTATCCAGCCCTTCCCAAGGCCCTGGGACAGGGAGATGTTGTTGTTTAATAATGTTAAAGGAAGCAGAGGTGGATTCCTACCGGTTCTGTAGAGTAGGTAGTAACTCCGTGATGATGTCATGGAGCTGCTTCCTTCAGTGTCTCCATGGGGGCCGCCATTTTGGATTTTGCTTCTGCGCATAAGCTATTTTTTGATTGCCACACACACGCACGCTTGCACACTCTGCGCGCGCGCTCAAAGTGCAACCCTGAGCAAACCGGCATGTCTGTTTGTAGGTGCTCACCTAGCCAAGGGAGGCAGCATTATCTGAAGGCGTTTCCATGGCCACATGGCCAGCATGGCTATATACCAAAAGCCCATGGAAAGTTATTACCTTCCCTCCACAGTGGTACCTATTAATCTACTTGCATTTGCATGCATGCTTTCGAACTGCTAGGTTGGAGCAAGTAACAGGAGCTCACCCTATCCAGCTTTCCAGCTGACAAACTCAGCGTCTTTAACCGCTGTGGCACGAACCTCTTTTTACCAAACCCGTACCGATACATACAGTACAAGTGTACACATATGGGGAAATATATAACTTGTCATTGCTCTTTATCTTTGATCTGATTCAGATTCATGCAAATTCAGAGTCCCAACAAGTGTAATGAGGGAATAGAATAACATAGCATAGAATTATAGAATAGAATGTAAGAATAGAATATAGAATAGAATATAGAATAGACTAGAATAGACTGTATACTGTAGAACAGAATATACTGTAGAACAGAATAGAATAGAATAGAATAGGATAGAAGTTGGAAGGGTCCTTGGAGGTCTTCTAGTCAAGCCCCCTGCTCAAGCAGGAGATCCTATACTATTTCAGATAAGCGACTTCTCCTGTTAAAAACATCCAGTGACAGGAAAACTCTGATTTTAAGCGGTGACACATTGCAAGGTATTCCTTATTTCTTGACTAAGTTTATTAAGTAAACTTTATTCTAACTTAAACTGGATTTTTTTTTAGCGTTTAAAAAAACTTTTTATTACATCACAAGCCGTCCAGATTCGCTGTATTAAATGAGATGGGTGGCACTGAATTTGAATAAATGAAGATATAATATCGATTTTTTCTCTCTCCCTGGCTTATCATGAGGGTGGATAAGGAAGGTGTTTTTTTTTGCACAGCCTGATAATTTTCCCCCTAATTAGTTTCACCATGAGTTTGTGCATTTGTGCATTTTTAGGTCTTCGAAAAAGAGATAAAAGGAGTAGTTCTATCAACCATTCGACCACTTAGCGACTGTTCAAAGTTACAACGGAACGTGAGTTATGAGCTGTCCTGCCAGTTATGACTAACGCAGCATCCCTGCGGTACGTCCTGATCAGAATTTGGAGGTTTGGCAACTGGCATGGACAGGTAATCCTCGACTTACAATGGTTTGCTTAGCGACCGTTTGAAGTTACAACAGCACTGAAAAAGGTGACTTAGGAACGTTTATCACACTTATCATATCATTGCAGCATCCTTAAGGTCACGTCACTTATATTCAGATGCTTGGCAAATGACTCACATTTATGACGGCCGCAGTGTCCCAGGGTCATGTCATCCCCTTTTAAAAATTATTTTACATTTTTTTATTAATTACATTTCTTAACTGCTTAATACACATCGTGTTGTCTGGGTATTTAATTTGCTTAACAATACATATTACGTTCTTAAATCTCCACCCCTTTTTATCCAACCACTGATAAAATAGATTCCATGTTTGATAATATTCTGTATCTTCTTTCCGTTTCGTTTTTATCCTTTTGCGAATTTCTGACAAGCAAAATCAACAGGGAAGGCAGATTCACTTAACAACTGTGTTCTGTTCCTGGCTCTGGAATTCTGGGAGTTGAAGTCCACAGGTTGTAAAGAGGCCATAGTGGTCCAGAGTCTCTTTATAACTACCCTCAACTTACAACAGTTCGTTTAGGGACCGTTTGAAGTTACAATGGCACTGGAAAAAATGACTTATGACCATTTTTCACACTTATGACCGTCGCAGCATTCCCATGGTCACGTGATCAAAATTTGGCCGCTTGGTGAACTGACTCATATTTATGACGGCTGCAGTGTCCCTGAGTCACGTGATCTCCTTTTGTGACTTTCTGACAAGCAAAATCAACTTAACAACAGCGGTGAGCTGCTTAACAACGGTGGCAAGCAAGGTCGTAAAATGGGGCAAAACTCACTTAACAAACGTCTCGCTTAGCAACAGACATTTTGGCCTCAGCATAATTATTCCTAATTAGTTTTTTTTTTTTAAATAGCAATTTTATATATCAGACAAATACACTTGAGAGAATTGCAGAATGCAGAAACGCTAAAAAACAACAGAGTAAGTTGAATACAGATATAGGAAAAATAAGGAAAAGCAAAATAATTTATGAACTTAGAATATAGAAGACCAGGGCTGGAAGGGACCTTGAAGGTCTTCTAGTCCAACCCCCTGCCAAGGCAGGAAATCCTACACCACTTCAGACAAATGGTTGTCGTCTAACATCTTCTTAAAAACTTCCAGTGTTGGAGAATTCACAATTTCTGAAGGCAAATTGTTCCACCGATTAATTGTTCTAACTCTCAGGAAATTTCTCCTTAGTTCTAAGTTGCTTCTCTCCTTGATTAGTTTCCACCCATTGCTTCTGGTCCTATTCTTTTTGAATGAGTGGTGGAATGGGCTAAAAAGATGGAAGTACAGTCTCTTAAATAGCTGATCTTCATTTATTAATTTTGATTCTCAGGGTACCCGAACATCTGCAAAGCATAGGCCAAATCATTAGCTGGCTTGGAAATGCTCAAGTAGTCTTTTACTCAACTCTATCCATAAAACTGATTTTTTCTGTAGTCAAACATTCACAAAATATTCATAGATTTCTCCCAAAACATTCTGGGTGGTGCTTTCCTACTGCCCCATGAAGCAAGGTATAGTATATACTCCTATGATCTAATAGAGCATGTTTTACACTGAAACATGTATATAAAGTTATAAAATGTACAAAAGGAAATCTACTGACTACTTTCCACTGAGTAGAAAACAGTAATATATCAGTATTATCCAGAGAATTTCAAACATATTACTTTGTGATTCCAATGACCATATAGTCAAAGAGGTTTCCATGGAATTAGAACAATGGTTGGGAACAACTAAAACGTATGTGTGAGGGGAAATTTTGCCTTTACATTTTAAGGTGGAAAAAAACAAGATGAAAACAGTATTAGAAATATCTGAGGGAAAGGCTAAATAATATTAGTGGTTACCATTTTTAAAAGTATCAAAATTGTTTCTTTATCAGTGATTATCAAAATATCAAATCTTTATTTTGGTCCTAGACCAGCATAAGGAGAAAACATAGACAATATATCAGAAACAAAACAAAAAAAAACCTAGAAGATAATTAAAATAGAAAGTATTTATAAAAATATATAAGAATCCAAAACAAGGGGTTGGAGAATTAGATGGGTATAACGGCCATAAAGGTTTAGAATGTGGGAAATTATGACTATCAAATTACAGACCTATTAAATTCATCTAATTTGATGAACTAGATGCTCAATGAATCTAATTTATGGCACAAGTCATCATCCAACAAATTTTCAGCACTGCTGCCCAGTATCTCACAACATTGTATAATTTAGCAGGGTAGTATGTGCAATAAGGGACATGGTGGCTCAGTGGCTAAGACACTGAGTTTGTCGATCAGAAGGTCAGCAGTTCGAATCCCTAGTGCCGCATAATAGAGTGAGCTCCATTACTTGTCCCAGCTTTTGCCAACCTAGCAGTTCGAAAGCATGTAAAAAATGCAACTGGAAAAATAGGGACCACTTTGGTGGGAAGGTAACAGCGCTCCATGTGCCTTCGGCATTTAGTCATGCTGGTCACATGACCATGGAGACATCTTCAGACAGTGCTGGCTCCTTGACTTAGAAGTGGAGATGAGCAACAACCCAGGACCAGAAACGACTAGCACGCATGTGGGGGGGGAGAACCTTTACCTTTTATGTGCAATCAGCAGGGAAGAATAGAAGTGTCCTTTGCACCTGAGTATTTATGCAGGAACAGTAAGATGAGGCTAGTACAAATGTCTCTCTAGTACAGGCCCTGGAAAAGCATATGTCCTGCTTTTTCTATGTCCAGAATCACAGAGAAATTGCCTCTCCAAATAAAGAATATTGGCCTTCAAAGACAGCTGAGGGGAGGGCATCAGAGTTGGGTTCCTACCAGTTCGGACCGGTTCTATAGAGTAGATAGTAAGCCGTTGGTGATGTCACGGAACCAATTCTGGTCCATGGATGCCACCATCTTTTTGGGGGGATTTTTTTGGGGGATTTTTTTTTTAATCCGGGTTTTATTTCTTCTGCGCATGCGCAGAAGCTGAATTTCTGGGACTGCGCATGTAACACCATCTTGTTTTCAGCCCTCTTTTGGAGGAAGAATTTTTTTGGGTTTTTTTGTACTGCGCATGTGCATGCCCACAAGGCACAGCTATGCAGTGCGGGAGGAAGCGAACTGGTGGCGAGGTAAGTTAGAACCCACCCCTGGATGGCATGCCAACATTTTTTTAAGAATCTGAAAAATTTACAGCAGACTCAAAATATTAAAGAAGCATAAAAGCATTCTAAATAAATATATACCTTTTATTATTAAACTTTTTACCATAATTTAAGAATCATGACCATAAAATGCAAACAATCCTTTATAAATTTATAAAGGCTTTAGAAATTGATTAAAGTTATAACTGCATAATATATCAGAATCGTGTTTCAGATGTTGATAGTGGTGGCTATTTTACCCATTTTAGTGGTACAACCATTGCAAATTATTTTCATTATATCCTTGTGATCTGACCTCAATATATGTAGTAATCTGCCATCCTTGCAGAATATTAAAATACTCAAAAGTTATTAATAATCCAGTCCACCAGTGAACTAACATCTTCCACCAGAATGACACAACTAGGTACAACCCTGCATTCACATACCAACAATAAAAGCCAAATGAATATAAAATATTAAAATCTTCTTATGCTATCAAAGAAAAATAAGTGATGCTTATCCCCATGCCTGGATGCTAGCTCTACCTTCTATGGAGAACATCTTATCACTATGGTACTATTCTGTATTTGGGAGTGAAGCTGCATGACATGTTTACTCAGGAACTGAGGAAAATTGTATTTTGGTAAGAATATTGCTGCTGTTACAGTAAAAAAATATACCTGAGCTGGTTTCTATCACCATCATTTGACTGATATAAGTATAATAATATTTATATACCATTTTAGGTTCCAAAATCTATTACCCGTAGCATTATTTATTGTTATATTTCAGTGGAGACAAAACTAGCCTCATAAATCTCATCTAATGAATTTGTATTAGATCAAAAATATGAGAAACTGTGCCTTTCCATTCTGTAGCTCAATCATATAAAATCTTAGAAATGGATGGGCCCCTATAAACTATTGATTTCAATTATCTACTCAGTATAGGAATCCCTTGTTAAAATATTCCAGACAAATGACAGGCTACCCTTTAATTAACTGCATCAAAGTAGGGGGAGCCCCAATTTCACTGGAAAATTGATTCCACTGTCAAACGGCCTCTATCATTAGGATAATTCATTTGGAATCTGTTTTTCTGTAACTAAAATCCATTATTCAGAGTCCGGCCCTTTGGAATAAGCAAAAATAAATCCTGACCTCCTTTTAGGTATTCAAAAAGAAGTTTTTTGTTTGTTCATTGGTTATCTTTCCTCAAGACTAAACATACCAACTTTCTTTATACAGACTTAGTCCGTGATTTTTTTTCATTGCCCTTTTCTAAATCTGTTCTGATTTCTCTGAAATTTGTTGAACTTTGATGCTCAGAACTGGACAACTATTTGAGGTATGGTTTCATCAAAATAGTACTATAGAATTATTTCTTCTCAGAATATAGAAGTAACATTTTAGTAGATGCAGGCTTTTTGTTCTTTCCTGCAATTAATCTGCTGATTCTCATTCAGTTTGCAGTTACTCCATCAAAATCTTTTGCACAAGCACTGTTGCCAAGCCAGATATCCTTTTATGATTTTTTCTGCACAAAAATATATATATTATACTGTTACATACAGAATAACAGAGTTGGAAGGGACCTTGGAGGTCTTCTAGTCCAATCCCCTGCCTATGCAGGAAACCCTATACCACTTCAGACAAATGGTTATCCAATATCTTCTTAAAAACTTCCAGTGTTGGAGCATTCACAACTTCTGAAGGCAAGTTTTCCCACTGATTAATTGTTCTAACTGTCAGGAAATTTCTCCTTAGTTCTAGGTTGCTTCTCTT
>JANHFT010001035.1:0-10154 GCA_032467955.1 Pseudoxenodon macrops | reverse complement strand
AGGTGGCTGGATGGAGTCACTGAAGCAGTCGGCGTGAGCTTAAATGGACTCCAGAGGATGGTAGAGGACAGGAAGGCTTGGAGGAATGTTGTCCATGGGGTCACAATGGGTCAGACACGACTTCGCAACTAAAAACAACAAAATGACAGGGGTGTCAAACTCACATCGTCACTTTCGCTAAACTGGGTGTGGGCCAGAAGTGGGTTCCTACCGGTTCTATCCAGTTCTATAGAACCGCTAGTAACTTGATGATGATGTCACAGAGCCGGTCCTGTCGGTGGGTCCATGGGCACCGCCATCTTGGATTTTGCTTCTGCGCTTGCACAGAAGCTAATTTTTGCTTCTGCGCATGCACAGGAGCTAGTTTTTGACTATTGCGTGTGTGACCCTGAGCAAACCAGCAGCAAAAATATCCAGAACCCATGGTCAGAGCGTGATGCATTCGGCCCATGAGCCAGGAGTTTGCCAGGCCTGGTCTATGACAATTCACTGCGGCCAACTTGCCACAGGACAATTTGTTGTGGGACAAATATTACACTAATATCAAAGAAATGGTGGAATACTCTAGAATCATTTATGAAAGGGAGCAAAGGAGAGACAGAATGAAATGCGAATGGCGAACATTAAAATGTTTTTTTAATTTATTTTAAATAATTAAATAGAATTGCTAAATTGTCCTCCCCAATGAGTTTTCCCATGGCGAGTTGGCTATGGCAAGTTGTCCCATCCTCTGGTAGGAACTGGGCCACACAGTTGGAAATGAGCACATGCAAGTGATTTAGATTATGTGCTCCTCCTCTCCTCCCCTCAGCTTGTGGAAAAATTGTCTTCCACGAAACTGGTCCCTGATTCCAAAAAGGTTGAGGATCACTGGTTAAGAGCAGCAGAGGGCAGGAAATAAGTCAATGAGTGGAATCTTGTTAAAGAGAGAATCAAGATCGAAGTAAGGAGAAATTTTCTGACAGTGAGAACAGTTAATCAGTGGAACAACTTTCCTCCCAAAATCATTGTCAGCGTTCCAAATCTCATCCAGAAACAAATCAGACTCCAAGGCAAAGCATTCCTCAAAGTTCCAATTTATTAAAAGAGCCATGTTGGCACATCTGTGGAAACCCCGAATCTGAGGCTTCCCAGGTTTCCACCACCCGGTTGAAAGTTCAAGATCTTGTCCTCACACCCACAGGTTCGTCACATGGCCCAATCACCCACTGGCCGGTTCGCCCATCTCATTCAGGTCAGGTGCAGAGATAAAAGATGACCTTGACTTTCTAGAAAGAATGCTGTTATGGCTACATATCCCAACTCCGTACTATCCCCCCTCCCATTTTCCCACAATAGAAAATACACTGTAGAATAATAGAAAGTGTGGCAGGCCAAAAATCCAACAGACATCAATGTAGGCCTGACAGTCATGGGTGCTTCATCACTGGAGGTTTTCTAAAAATAGACCGGAGAACCATTTGACTGGGATGGTATAAGGTATTTTCTTTGCCTTGACCAGAGGGTTGGACTAGAAGACCTCTGAGATCCCTTCCAACCCTCTGTTGTTCTACCCAATGTTCTATGAATTCTGGGACAACATTTGCAAGGAGTTTCAAAAGAAGCAAAAAAATTGCCATCTATAATCTTCCGTGTCCGATCCTGTCCTTTTTATTTTCTAGGGCTGCCTTTTAAAGATTTCTTTTGTTAGTTTAACTTGGGTACAATTAATTGCCTTTTCCCCACCCCCACTAAAAGCTTCATTGTTGGTGCACAGAAGGACCAGCAGCTGCAATGTTTCGTGTGTAGCTCAGGGGCTTATCAGCGGGAGGACAATGCTTCAAGAGTTGGTTTTTATCATTGTCAATAGCAACCATTGGCATTTTGCTTGCAATCGATGCGATGAACAGAGAATAACATCATCCAGAGCGTCCCGGGGGAGGGGCCCCAAATGGCAGCCAGGCTGACACGGTTCAAAGCCCTCCCTGCCCTCTTTGTATGTGCTCCACGTCCTGCTCTCGCGTCACCTGTGCAAATAATCCACTTGATTTAGGGAAGCGACGTACCGTAGAACGCGGGTGTACTTCTGTGTTCAGGGGCTGGCAGGAGTTGTGAGCCCTGTCAATCTTTCGGAGATCAGCATCCAAATTAAGCATGGAAACAGCCTTAAGTGAAGCAGATTTCTTTTTTTTTAAATAAAGTATTTTCCAGCTGATTGATTTTATCACTTTGGATGAGACATCCTTGTTGTGAATGAGCTCTCTATTTCGGTACAAATTCCAAACAACATGTTACCGCTTTTTTTTCCCTTTAGCTTCCCTGTGGTTTTTCTTCTGGGCCCTACATTTGTAGACGGAGAAGAGCTGTGGTGGAGCGGTGGTTAGAATGCAGTACTGCAGGTCAATTCTGCCGACTGCCAATAGTTCGATCCTGACCGGCTCAAGGTTGATTCAGCCTTCCGTTCTTCCGAGGTCAGTAAAATGAAGACCCAGCCCTGATCTTACTCCCAACCCCACCCCCAGTGAAATCTGCCCCCATCCTTTTGGTTTTCCCCAAAAGGGTGTGAAGACCCAGCTCTACCACTTGGCCTGGGCACCTGTGGGGATGTAAGGAAGGAGAAAGAGGGAGATAGAAACCCAACTGAGCCTGGTGAGAAGCTTCTAAAGCACAACTGATAGAGAGAAGCAATGAAATAAGCCAGCAAAGCTGGGAAGAGCGTTAGCACCTCGTTAGGTCTGAAAAAAGGCTTCTTCGGAGGGAGTGGCAATGAAAAAAGCCTGCAAAGATCTCTTCACACACCTCATTAGGTCTGAAAAAAAGCTTAGAAAAAGCTACATTCGGAGTATAAGACGCACCCAAATTATCAGCCTGTTTTAGGGGGGAGGAAGTGCGTCTTATACTCCAAAAAATACGGTATATTGTTCCACTAGGCTTTTAGGGAAAAAATAAGCCTTTACAGTCCTTATTTCTTTCCTCCCTCAACATGGGGGTGGGATCATGTTGCTGGGATGATCTGCTTTTCATGTGAATGCTTTCGCCATTTGGTTCAATGAAATAGGTCATTTGTTTTCCAGGGTGCATTTCTGCCTTGATTGTACATTCTTATAATCATGAGTCATTGTTGCACTTGCTGCTACCCAAATACTGTGATTAATATTTCTTTATTGGTTTACAAATAAGTAACGTTTCTTTGAGGCCGGGCAAAAAAAAAAAAAAAAAAGGAGACAAAACGGATTTTTATCTCGGAGTGAAAGGAACCAGCAGCGTCTTTGCTCTCGTGTCGTGAATCTAACTCAAATCACCTTCTTGTGCTTCCACGTTGTCCTGGCATCTCTGTTTCGAGCAGCAGTTTGCTCTTAAAGAGTCCCTGCTTCAGAAGCCAATGCCTAGCGGGCTATTCTGCCAAGTATAAATATATTCCCACCGTGTGGTGTGCCACCTTCTCAACAGCTTTCTGAGTCGTGTCCGGAGAGGCAAGGTGTTATCTGCAGCACTCAGCTAGTGACCTCGCTGATCTTCGTGTAGTGCTATAATCAGATTGTACTTCCCAGCAAGAGAGGACGAAACTGATGGGGATTGGGGGGGGGAACTCAGCAGTGGGAAACAGATTTTCCAGGAGAACACAACGGGGAAGTTTTAGGGGAGGACACAGCAAGACCAGGCTATGGTGAACAGAAGTTGGCGTGTGAAAAAAACACCCCACGAATTAGACAAAAGTTAGGAGCACGACTGATCGGCTGATACTGATCTCAAAGAGCTTTGCATGAAAACAATATATTGTTTATTTAGAATATTTGTAGAATATTTGTAGCTCAGGGTTGAAATGAGGGGTCCCTGGTGCTCTCCGAACTTAGTTGTTTTCTTGCAGACGTTTCATGACCTGAGTAGGTAACATCATCAGTGCTTAGTAAGGAGTGTGGTTTGCTGTCAGTTTGTAGTCTGGTGGTTTGCCCTGACATTATAGGTTCCAACGGTCTTAGAGATTCTTTGTTTGGAGTATTAGTATCGCTTTATAAAACCTTAGTTGAGACCACACTTAGAATTACTGCATCCAGTTTTAGCCCACCACATTACAAAAAGAGATGTTGAGAAGAGCAACTAAAATTATTTAAATCCTGGAGATTAAAACGTACGAAGAATGGTTACAGAATTTGGGTACGGCAAGTCTAAGGAAAAGAAGAATTAGGGAGGACATGATAGTAGCGTTCCAGTATTTGAGGGGCTGCCGCAAAGAAGAGGGGGTCAAATTGTTCTACAAAGCACCAGAGAGCAGGACAAGAAATGATGGTTGGAAACTAATCAAGGAGAGAAGCAACCTAGAACTAAGGAGAAACTTCCTAACCGTGAGGACAATTAACCAGTACAACAGTTTGCCTTCCGGAGTTGTGGGTGCTTCATCACTGGAGGTTTTTAAGAAAAGACTGGACAGCCACTTGTCTGACATGGTATTGGGTCTCCTGCTTGAGCAGGGGGTTGGACTAGAAGACCTCCAAGGTCCCTTCCAGCTCTATTCCAACATCTACAAGACTTTGCTCTCTCACTTCGTCCATTTGAGCGAGACACACCACCTTGAATCTTTGGTTTTTCCTCTAGGCGAGGCAGATTTACCCCTGAAAAAATAGATCTGTCTTCCACTTGAAATATTCACAGCTACTTCCCATTTCAGCAGTAAGGTTGAAATCCCATCCAAGAACAGCATATGCTGACGGAACGTCTTCAAATGACGAGGAAAGAAAGTCCTCTGAGAGAAATATATTTGGAGTTAAACACTGCTTGTCAACCACTTTCTTGAAACGAGGCCATTTTAGGAAGATGAAAGCGATCTGGTCAACGTGCTCTAAAATAACATTGGGTATTTGTTCCAAAATTGCTTGTTTGATCCACAGATGGTAGGTTCACTCTCTGAAATTGTATTTTTAGCTCACCCACACAGTCCAGAAAGATACTGACATTAAGAGAAAGACATCGATAGTGAACACTGAGAGGGGGAGAATGATAAATACTTTCCAGACATTTAATTGCCAAAAATGTAGTGGGGAGAAAATTGCAGATAATAGGCAATTCCCAGCCTTGACACAATCATCTGAAAGAGATTTTTTTTGGGGGGGAAGGGAAGGAATAGATGCGATTGTCCCCAAGTTGTGTGAACAAAGAAGACTTGAAACAATCCCACTTGAAAGTCTCAAGTGATGAAGCTCCCACAACTTCTGAAGGCAACTTCTGTTCCATTGGTTGATCGTTCTCTCTGTCAGAAAGTTCCTCCTTATTTCTAGGTTGAATCTTTCCTTGATCAGTTTCCATCCATTATTCCTTGTCTGGCCTTCAGGTGCTTTGCAGAATAGCTTGACCCCCTCCTCTCTGGCAGCCCCTCAAATATTGGAAGACTTTCTGTCATGTCTCCCCTGGTCCTTCTCTTCGCTAGACTAGCCATGCCCTCGAGTCCTCGAGAAGGACTCCCTAGGTGGATAAATATACCAAATCCAATTTAAAGAGGTGGTTGATTGGGTGAATGATTCACTTATGACCCAATGGAACAGCACGTCTCCTAACCAAGGTGCTATCCATGGTGCTGAAATACATCTTGGAAAAATTAGAATCCGAATAGAGCTGGAAGGGACCTTGGAGGTCTTCTAGTCCAGCCCCCTGCTCAAGCAGGAGATCCTATTAGGACATGTGTGTCAAATCACAACGGCTCTATAAATGTTGTGCTGTGTGTCACAATGGAAACTCTTAGCCGGCAATCATCCTGCTTTCCAGCAATGGATACTTTGCTACTGGTCAACACGCCATCCTTGGGCTTTTATTACCAGCCCCTCATCCATCATGTTGTGCAGCCTGCTGTTAAAAAATATATATTACCAGGGATTAATTATCAGCTCATCCTGCAACTTAGCTCTTAACTTGTATGCCTACGTTCCCAAGAGCCAGCTAAAGCCCCATCAGCTTGTAAATGATTTGGGAATTTGAACAACGAGGCTTAAATCTCAGGAGTGGTTGCATTTGAAGGAAGTGGAAAGAGCTGGGAAGTATTTAATAGAACCTCTTGGGATGCGAAGCTTCATGAAGGAATCTTACTGCTCTCCATTATGTTCCCCGAGGCTTCCTTAATGCCCAATAAAGTCTTCCACAGTTGACTTATATGCCATTCTTTTGCAGTTTGAAGAGAACTAGAAAAAAGAAGAACAAAACTTTGCTAACATTAACACTGTGACATAAGAAAGCAGACTTCTGTTTCCTGTATAGATAGCCTTCAACTTACAACCGTTTATTTAGCGACTGAAGTTAACAACAGCACTGGAAAAAGTGACCTATGACCGTTTTCCACACTTAGTGACCGTTGCAGCATCCCCCGTGGTCACGTGATCAAAATCTAGACGCTTGCAACCGGTTCATATTTGTGACTCGCAACTTCTTCTTCTTGTGCCCAATCCTTCGTCGGACGTTGGTGATCCTATTTTTATCAACAGCCGCGCGAAAAATTGCTGCTGAGTTTTGTCCAAATTGCTTTCTTAGATTTTGAAGCCACGATGTTCTTCTTCTCCTGCCTGGACCTTGTTTGCCTTCAATCTTTCCCCTGGAGGATTACGTGAAGGATGCCGTGTTTTTCCGGGTGTCGCATCCCATGTCCGAAATATTCTAACTTTCTCTTTTTTTATGGGTTTTGATGATTTCCCTTGGCTTTCCCCGGACGGCTTATCCCCTCCTCATTCCGGATCTTGTCAACCCACCTTATAACTGGCTTATATTTACAAGCATCCTGGGATCATGTGATCCTCTTTTGCGACTTCCTACTATTAAGCAATGCCAGTGAGGACGCTGGATTCACTTAGCAACCATATCACTAACTTAACACCTGCCAGGGATGCGCTTAACACCTTGTGGCAAGAAAGGTCGTAAAACGAGGCAAGACTCCCTTAATAACTGCCTTAGGAATGGAAATTTCGAACACAATTCTGATTGTAGGTTAAGGATTAACCACATGCAGTTCTTCCTACAAAACAGATCTGTATGTAGTTGTGAAAAATTCATTCCTTCTGCAAAGAAGTCACACCTGTCTGTAACCTGTTCACACAGAATTGTATACTGTAAGCAAAGTGCTCCAATGAACAATGTTTGGTCCTTTTGAATGAAGGATGCAGGGAAAACAGACGTCAATCCTGAAGTAAACCAGAATGAGGCCATCTTTGAGGATTCAGGGTTGTCACACGATGGTGGGAGGGAGGGAAATAGTTAGATGGGGTTTGTTTTGTAGCCAAAACAACAAAGTTTTTCCTGTGGGAACCAAGGACATTCTCATAGGTGGCTGGCCAGAGGAGGAGCAAGTAACCAAGCAACCAGCCAGCACCTGGATTGGACAGCATGACCGGTGGTTTGAGGGAAAGGGGAAAACGTTTAATGAGATGAAAGCTGTGGGAACTTTCAGAGTCAGCTTTTACTAGTTGTGCCACTATGAAGTATCCAATAAACTGTTCTTTGAGGAGCCTGCCTCAAAGTTGTGTTTTCTATCGGTGTACATTACTTGGAACGCTGACATCAAGCAGACGGAAAAATTTGAAGCAGTCACTTGATTGTTACTGGCAGGTGCGAGTTTAAACTTTCATTGTCCTGGTTTATTTTGGGCTTGTCAAATTGCAAAAAAACAACAACCACTCATTGTAGCTCTGTTTATTGGTTAGTAATGTTGGACGAACCCAAGCAGATATTCCAGCCAGGATAAATCATATCTTAGTAGGATATTATTGTTGTTAAGCTGCCTAAGTACCCTTAAGCTGAGATGGGCAGCAAATTAATTTAGTAATAATAATAATATGGTGATGCAAGTCTAAGAAATATTTTTTGGGGGTGGGGAGTTTTCCATCCTTTCTCAAAGCTGTTTTAAAAAAAGTGCCAAGAGGAGGCACATGGAAGTAAGACCTGAGTTTTGGAACCCTTCAAAATCTAAAGGATCTCTCCTATGGGTTGTCTTTTTCAACTTGGTTTAATTCTTTATTTTAGTTAGGAAGCCTTTGTCCTCCAAAAGGAAAATGTGTCCTGATGCATTTTAATTGTTTCCTGGCCTTACGCTCTTCTAAAAAGGCGTTTCCAGTTGATTTATAACTCCCGTTTTCTCCAAATGTTAAAAACCCTACGAGATGAGGCTCAAATGTCAAACTTTATGGCAGTTTTGCATCCCTTCCCTCTGCAGAAAAAAAACCTCTTCGGCAACTTTTTTTCTGCCCCGTTGCTTCCCTAGCCCGATGGGGAATACCAGACCCACGGAATTGCTTTAAACAAGCCAGCTCTGGAGTAATTAATCGGAAACCAATATAATGGGAAGCAGATTGGCAAAACCAGCTGGATGGTCTCTTTGGGATTTTTCCATCGTTTATTCGAGAAGAACCTTTTTTTTTTTTTGGGTCTCGTTTCAGAGCTAATTGTAGATTTGCCACGTGCTAAGTAGAAGCGAAATTAATTAGAAGAACAAAGGAAGTTTGTTTGGGAGGCCATATTTTCCTGCTAAAACTGCCTTTGCTGGACCATCTCTGGACATTCTCATAAGCCAAGCTAAGCCATGTCATTAGTTTATTTTAGCATGCTTAGATCATACAATAGCTGAGATCCTGGTTAACTTTAACCACAATTTTCCCCATTTTAGATCAGTTTAACTAAATCAGAGTTTTCCATATTATCTGAGCCCAGAACAGTCAATTAATTGATGGCTTGTTTTCAACCATCCGTAACAAACCTCTATTCAAGCCAACGATACGAAACGATATGCAGACTTTTAAGTTGTCCAAGACTCTTAATCAGATTTAAAGATTGGTGTTTCTTTTTATCTGGTTGGCCAGGCTGCCAGTGTAGATTTTCCAATAATGGATAACAGAGTGAGCTTTCTTTTTATCTTTTCGGACTTGAGGGGAAGTAACTATTTCTTCTGTCCTTAAACATTGAAATAATTTGAAACTGACACTTAAATCAATCCATCATTACTGTCATACATTTGACTTGAATCTGTGCACTTTATGGTTGATATAACTGCGCATGGTTGATATAAATGGTTGATTCTTCTCCAGTTTCTTTATTTTCTTTCTTTTTTTAAATAACATCTCATTTGTGAAGAATTTTGGAGAACTCAAAACTAGCCCAAAGTTTGGACTTCAATGCTATCTAAATTGGCTTAAATGTCATCCAGGGATTCTGTCCTGTTGATGGATCCAGCAGAACAGATAACTAGACGATGAAAGGCCTACTCAATCTTCCCAGCGAGAGAATTTATGACTTTCCTGTTTGATTCCCGACGTTAAGAGATTCTCTTCCTCTTAGCTTTAATCTACCTCTCCCAAAGCAACAGAAAAGCCCCCACCTAACAAATTGCCATCCTTTGAAATGCCATCTTGACCCATCTATTGATGTCCAGCATCCAAACAGAGTCCCTACAGTCAATTCTTGAATGCAAGAATAGGTGAAGAGGTGATGTCCTCTCACGCATGAAAAGAAAAGAAAATTAGAGAACGGTGGGCATCTGTCCAGCATTGACCCACAAAAGTATGGAGCCTCTGCAAAATCCTTATTTTTGAGAAGATGGAAGAGAGTTTATTTTGAATCTACAAATGCCAAGTCACTCTTCCTTTGTAATACATGTCAAAAGGGAATTCTTTGCCATCCAAATTGAGTAAAAACTGGCTGAAATAAGTTTCACAAACAATTGGCAAGAGGTTCCTGTATACCAGTGTTTTCCAACCTGAGACATTTGAAGATGTGTGGACTTCAATTCCCAGAGTAGCCCAACTAGTCCAGCTGGCTGGAATATTCTGGGAGTTGAAGTCTACACATTTTAAAATGTCTCAGGTTGGAAAATGTTGCTCTACACATTTTCTATTCCCCATAGGTTTGCACTGTTATGATTTAAAATCTAGAAACACGATATTCTTTTTCACATATCAAGGATGCCCACAACCCTATTGAGATAAGTATTTTTTGTTTTTGTTTTAATAGAACGGTGGTTTAAGATGTGCAGACATCAACTCCCAGAATTCCACGGCTGACTGTGGGAATTAGAATAGAATAACAGAGTTGGAAGGGACCTTGGAGGTCTTCTAGTCCAACTCCCTGCCTAGGCATGAAACCCTACACCACTTCAGACAAGTGGTTATCCAACATCTTCTTAAAAACTTCCAGTGTTGGAGCATTCACAA
>JANHFT010001034.1:2539-13376 GCA_032467955.1 Pseudoxenodon macrops | reverse complement strand
GTCTTTTTTTAAAAAAAAAAAAGGTTAGGAAAGTTGTTTTGGATACCATGAAGAATATTCATCCCATATATAATATCAAGGTAAAATAAAAATATTTGATCTAATCATTTTGGCTGACTTGTTGATATGTTATCTTTTTAGCATCCCTTTGAATATGCTGTGTTTTGAGCAGAGGAGTTTTATGTTTTCCCAGAATTCTGCAGTGAAATTGATTGAATTGAATCCCAAACCCAATATTCAATAGACATCAGAGAATGATAATAAACTCATCAAATAAAAATAAATTAATGAAATTAGTTCTACAGAATGCGGGTTATAATTCTGACTTATTGTAAGCCATGGCCAGAGAACAAGGGAATGCAGTAACTTTGCATCCTGAATTGATTATTTGCTGTTTTATTTTCAATTTCCCTACTGTTCAAAATGGCAAAAATTCCTCCAGCTGCCCAAGGGAGAATCCATGAAAAGATTGTGGAAGTTTTCTACACCTAGCAGCCCCTCAGTCAGAAGAGTATAGATTACAAATTCATTTGAACACAAAATTCAAACAAATGTGGCATTTGCTTCTTATTTTTTGCAGTTTATTGGTTCTACAGGTAGTCCTTGACGTACAACCACAATACAGTCCAAACTTCTGGTCATATGTCACATTAAGCAGGTCACCACATGACATGGCTCAACCATGTCATGGCTTTCCTTAAGTGACCATGCGGATTGTTAAATAGAGCCTGGGGTACCTAAGGCAGTGAAGCAATCCTCACCTAGTGCAACCGTATGCAAGTTATGGGGGTGCTGTAGTGTGGCTGCTTCCATTTAAATAGAAATGGCTTCTTCTATTGAAGCCAATCTCCTTTAGGAATGTGTGCTTTTGTTTTAACCCACAAAAGTCAAGCAAAAACCTCTTAAAACCATTGGGCTTAGCAGCCATACTGAAAAGTCAGCAGATTGTAAGTCTCTTTGTTCAGCAGTGTCAATTTTGAATGTTCTATGAAGGAACTGTCATATCAAGGACTTTGCTTTTTAAAAACCATCTGAAGAGAAGGAATCATTGAATTGAGCTACTTGTAATTGGATCACTTTCTCCTGTTTAATATGTACAGTTATTAAATGTTATGTTAAATATTATATCTGTGATATGATATGAAACCTGATTTTTCCTTAGGCTAGATAGAGTTTTTCTTCTAACTTACTCTTTGATGTTTTAATATGTTTAAAGACACTAATGATTAAGAGAGAATTGTCAAAAGATCCTGAATTAAGATTGGAAAACTGGGAACGTTTTTTGCCCAAGTTCAAACATAAGAATTTGAACAAACGGAAGGAACCAAAGAAGAAAAATGTCAAGAAAGAATACACTCCCTTTCCACCTCCACAACCAGAGAGTCAGGTCTGTTTAATCTGAAATTTTACTGAACAACCTAAAAGAATTTGCTGACAGCTGATGCCTTTAGTGCATGGATACCAAACAATAATGTACCAGATGCTTGAGAGAGAAGTTGGTCTTCAAATGTGGCTAGTGAGGGAGATGGGTGGTTCCAAAATGTGACAAATAAATAAACGGTAATTATATCATCTGGATGGTATAGGTTCCCCATTCCTTATTTTAGTGTATTATGAAATTTAACCAATGTTTCCCTATAAATATAGCCTAAAGATAACAATAACCAAATGCAGTTTATTGGAATTCATTGTCTTTCATTGCAACATATGTGTGAATTGATTTGATACTCAAAATGAACTTAGTAGGTTAAACCAAAAGTATAAATTGATTGTGTATAAATGAAAGGAGTTTTATGTTTAACAGTAACTTTTCAATTTTAATATCACTTGGCTTTGATGTTGCATTAGGAAAACTATTAACTTCTGATTTTTTAAATAAGGAATCACAGCAACTGATTTTTTAAAACATGGAAACAAGACAACAATTTTTACTGTGGAATATGCTCATACTATTTTTACAGGTTGATAAAGAATTAGCAAGTGGTGAATATTTCTTGAAAGAAAGTCAAAAGAAGCGTAAGAGAATAGAAGAAATAAAGGTACAGTTCCTTGATTTCTTTGTTAATTAACATAGTTGCTCGTTATGTCCAGAATAAAGATTGATTTGTTAATTGAAATATGTTTTTTATTTTGTATATGCTACATGATCTTTTTTTATTTTTAGGCAAAGCAAGCAGAAGCAATTAGCAAACGACAAGAGGAGAGAAATAAAGCTTTTATTCCACCTAAAGAAAAGCCTGTTGTAAAACCAAAGAAAAGTAAGATTGGTTTCTTATTATTAATGTTTTATATAGGACAGTCTTCGTATTGAGAGGAAGTATTCCTGATTTACTTACAAAATAAATTACTACTTCCAGGGTTCTCTGTTGAGAAGTCTGAGGGCCAAAAATATAAATGGAAGTTTAATTTGCAAAAAAATATAATTATATTCTAATCCAAGGAAATACATTGTTTTTTGAAATACATATGGTATCAAAAATATATCTCTCTTGACATTTAATTCTGAAAATTCCTGAACAGTTAATTTATAAAATTAAGAAGTTGTGATATGCAAGACCAAGAACTGATCCACCCCATAAATAGTATTTTAAGCAAGATGGGATAAATCAAAGTTCATGGATATTAAAGGACTCTAATCTATCTACTTTTTGTAGACAAAAATAGTTACAAAATTCTTTTGTAAAGTTACCTTCAGATAACTTCTGTTCTCCCAGAGTTCCTATGCTGACTGATTAATTATTAGTTTAAGACCAAGCTTACTATTCGAAGCGTTAATAACTAGATTAATCTGAAATACTATATGAATAGGCCTTGGAAGTTATTTAAGTTTGATTCATAGCTTTGGATCCAAAATCTATATCTTATGGTTGAATAAAAAGCTTACATTGTAAAATACTCTCTTTAGTAACATCTTTGTAGGGCACTTTAATATAGCTGGATTCATTAGCTTGGCATGTACTCATTCTTTTCGCGTTTTATGCTTTCATTGAAAAGTTAGTTTATTTGTTCTGCTTGGAAATGTTTTCCATATCTGTTGGATAAGAGATAATATATCTGTTCATCTTAATAAGAAAAATTACTCTTTTACTCTGTAGCAACAACTGAAACAAAGATTGATATTGACGCAATTAAAGAAAAGATTAAAAAAGCAAAGAAGAAGAAGCTTGGAGCCCTACCAGAAGAAGTGAAATTAAAAATTGCAGCAAGTGAAAAGAAAAAGAAACCATCTTTAAAGCTATAGCACTTCACTTTTTGCAAGGAGGAAAACTATGAACTCAGTTAATGTAGAAGATGAAAAGTTGCATTCCTTGAGGGAAGAAAAGAAAAATACTTTTCCATTTTTTAAATTTAAAACTGACATCTTGCTCTGTTGTATTTAAGCAATATGGGAAATATTTCCATCCATGTGATATCCATTAGAAAAAAACAATTGACTTATTAGCTATTGGTGTAAAAGTAACAGTATACACAGGATTATCATTGAGAAGATTTTGTGCAGTGTACAAATATTTACCAACAAACTTGGTTTTATTTGTTTTATTACATGGGACTCTGAAAGATAGTTATCTAGAACATTACAAGAAATAACAGGTTTTCTGAGGGCAGCTGAAACATTTTCTAAATAAATGTATATTGCTTTATTAATTGATGGTTTTGTTTACTAGATTTTCATAAACTATTTATATATTTTCTCAATCTTTTTGGAAGGAGACTGCTTTACGTTTTGTTTATATTACTGGAGAATTTCACTTTCCAAATGCTGGTTGCAGTTGAATGTTGAGTTTCTTTTTTCATTCAGATCAACAAAGAGCCAAGAGTATGATAAGCAGAGTAGAATGGTACTTTGTGAATGTTGTTGTCAATAATAACTTTATGTTCATTTCATTTTTACCTGTGGAAGAAGACCTTTTTCTGCTACTTGTACTTTTTTAATTCTTAAAAACATTTTGAAAATGTATCTAAAAATCATGGATGTCTTACTATTCTTATTAATTCATTGTTTAATACCTTAGAAAGGTGATTATTTTTTTGTTCCAATTTATTTATACATATACAGTCTGGGATAATGTTGCTTCAGAAAAAAGACAGTTACAAAAGTTATTAAAAATGAAGATGCTCGCAGGACTAGAACAATGATGCAGTAGGTATCACAATACGGCTTCACCCATACTTCACCTACAAATAAATAATTTAAATAAGTTATTTACAGTTGCATCCAGGTTAATGACAAATCATATAAACATAAGAAACTTGTAAATTTGGAGCTTCCTAGCTAGATAATTAAAGATTGGGATTTCATTCATGGAAGTTCTGTTTTGAAATGGTTTTTTTAAAGACCCTAACTTGTGACAGGAGAGGAAGAAATGGATGCTAGATCTTTTACTTACCACAAAGTCTGTCTATGCAAGGCTCTCTGTAACATTCACTGCATGTTACTCCTGATTTATACGGCCATCTTGGATAATTCCCACTGCAAAACAACAATTTTGTCAGCTCACTTGATACAGAGACAAGAAAGAACCACTCTTCTTTCAGGTCAGTGTTTTAACTGAATTATAATCTGGAATAATTTTTGGTAAGTACTGGTCATTAAAACTACAGAATGGTGTTACTAGAAGCTGTAACAGCCAAATACAACAGAATATTTCTTACATTTAAATAAATGAAATGGATCCTTGAAACTGAAGCTGGAAACCTATTTGCCAGTATTCTTTACTATTTCCAAATTATTTCAGTTTGATTTATGAAAGGACATTGAATTGTCCAGTTTATATTGAAGGCAAAAATTGTTATTAAATATTCAGTAATAGTGTTAAGTGTAATGAATTCCTTTCTTCTTTGTCAGCCTTTATGTTCTGCTACTATTCTCACCTTACATAAAAGGGAGATTGAATACCAACTTTGCTTTAAACATTTAAGCCACTAAATAAGGAATAGTATTTAAGTACAGTATTCCCCAGTTTTTATATGCTCAACACCAATAAATGAATGGATGAATGTTTAAAAAATCATTGACCACATCAGTGAAATCTATAATGATCAAAATACTATCCATTAAATGAGTAATTGAGAAATTCACATACTGGGCTGAGATATGGCCTGAACTTCAAGGTAACACATGAACAAAGATTTAATACGGTAGTTTAAAAATGCTTTCTTGGAACTTTTTGCTTTATTTTTGCTATGCTTGGTCTAATGAAGTTTATTGTGTTTATGCAAGTTAAATGATTCAGTGAAGTTGGACTCTTTGTAGCAGTTCCCACCCATCTTGAATCTCGACTGTATATTCTCCATGATGGCTTTTATGAGAGATTCTTTTAAGATGTTGGTTTTAGACTATTATATGTTTTGTCCAATACTTTTTTTTGTTTCTACATAAAGTTACAAAGAAGTTTATACATTATAACTTGTGCTAGTGATCTGCTCTCCAAAAAGGGAAGGAAACTACTTCCTTTCTTAACCACATGCTTCAAAATTACTACGAACAGGAAGTGACATAGCATTTATTTTATTTCCACTTTTTTTTTTTGCTAGCAAGTAAGGCCACAGATTGTATGAGACTTCTCTCTCATATGATGGTATTAAAAGGGTGAACAACCGGTAAAGGTCTCCAAGAAAGTATGTCATGGCACTGTAACGATAATAAGGCACTAAGGTAGGGTCAAGATGTGTAAAATCAGAAGACTTTAGGAGAAGTTTTTTTCTCTGGTTCAATTACATTTCTACCTGCCTTTTAAAAAATTCCCAGAGTGCCTTAGTTCCTCAACTTATAATAATATAACAAAAAAAAAACACCATAGCCTTAGCAGTAACAAATACATCCACTAAAATAAAACGAAGCTCAGCTGAGAATTTAATTATTTGAAAAGCTTATAATAGATTAACAGAGTTGGAAGGGACCTTGTAGGTCATCTAGTCCAACCTCCACTCAATCAGGAGACCCTACACCATTTCTGACAAATGGCAGTCTAATCTGTTCTTGAAAGCCTCCAGTGATGAAGTTTCCACAACTTCTGAAGGCAAGCTGTTCCGTTGGTTGATTGTTCTCACTGTCAGAAAATTTCTCCTTATTTCTAGGTTGAATCTCTCCTTAATCAACTTCCATCAGTTATTCCTTGTCTGACCTTTGGGTGCCTTGGAAAATAGCTTGACCCTTTCCACTCTGTGGCAGCCCCTCAAATATTGGAACACTGCTATCATGTCTCCCCTGGTTCTTCTCTTCACTAGACTAGCCATGCCCAATTCCTTCAATCATTCATTGTATGTTTTAGCCTCCAATCCCCTAATCAATTATAATCAAAAATATCATCACAGTCAAGGATTATGGGCAGGGGCCAGGGGGAGAGAGAGAGTCAATCCTTGGATTCATCTTCCAGTAGAATTATACAGTTGCTGCTTGCAATGCTTTTGTCCCTGACTGTCATGCCTTCTGTTAGTAACGTGTTTCTCAACTTTGGCAACTTTTTAAGATGTATAGATATTGACTCCTCAGCCAATTAGAAAATATTAACCATACTGGTTTGGAACTCTTTAAATTGTAGTTTACATATCTGAAGTATGGGAAAGGTTAGTCTAAATTATTTAGGGTTTTAAAACTTTCCCCAGCACTTTAAAAGGATCCAGAATATTAATAGAATTGATTTCCTCAAAATTCAGCCCATTCCATGTAATTATAGTTTTAGAGTAATCTGGTATGAATAAATCTGGTGCATGATCACAGTTAAATTTGCATTCTGGAGATAGAACTCAACATTTGTTTTTACTGTGGGTTTTAATCTTGAGTTATAATTTTTCATATCGAAGGAGTAAATGGCCCTGAATACACATATGGTAGGTACAGAGGTGGGTTCCTACCGGTTTGGACCGGTTCTACCAAGTAGGTAGTAAGCCGCTGGTGACGTCATGGTTCTGGTCTGTGGATGCTGCCATCTTTTTTTATTTATTTTTTGCACAAAATTTTTTTTGAATTTTTTCCAGTTTTTTTTCTTATGCGCATGCACAGAAGCCGAGTTTCCGGCACTGTACATGCGTCACCATCTTGTTTTCAGCCTTTTGGGATTTTTTGGAATGTTTTTCTACTGCGCATGCATGCGCCCATGAGGCACAGGAGGCAGCAAACCGGCAGCGAGGTAAGTTAGAACCCACCCCTGGGTAGGTACCAGTTTCTCAATTTCTACAGGAGATTTCCTTGTAAGATAATTTCTGACAAATTGCAATTTAAAATTCTTACCCAGGTCCGTAGTCACAAATGAAGTGTGCAGCATTAGATCCACCAAAGCCTTGTACTTTAGGACAAAAGTGAACAGCACAGCCAACTTTGTAGGTTTCTGCCCAAACCATCTGAAAATAAAATAGTATATTCTGTGGTAATTTAATGTATATGATTAGCCCAAAGTTGTGCTAAAAATAGGACACCTGCTATGTAGCTTTTTCTTTAATGATGACATATAATGTTAATGTTGAAAATATTAACAATTAATTTACAGGCATACTAAATCAATTGCTAAAAGCTAATATATTGAAGTAGGCTTAACAAACTTATATGAAGTACTCTTGCTGCTTTGCCTGACCAAACTCACTGCTGTTTTTTTCAGATTGGATGCATAGACAGATTGTGAAATTATTTTGAAAATACCACTCTCTCTTATTTTTTCATATCTAAATACTAATAAAACATTTCAGAATAAATTTAAGCTTTTTTACATACAGACTGAGATGGGGATAGGGAAGAGTATTTTTGTGTGATTAACCTGTAGATTTATTATGACTGAAAAGTGTTTCCTTAAACATATGGAAAGTTGTTCCCATGGTCAGAGATCTGAATAAATGAGATTCAACTTTTGTTTGCTCCCAAACTATTTATATACTAAAAACAACTAATGAAAATGTCTCTGTGACTTTATCATTCCATCAAGGATCATTAGAAGTGGATGATTTCTGATTTATTATCTAGACCCAAAATATTAGACAACGAACATTTTCTGTGATTAGGCAAAGCAATGTATTGTGTATTTCTTTTTTCTTCAGGTTATTAAATAAAATGGATGCAAGAATAGCTAGTGAGTTGCTGTTAAGATTGAGACGGGGTTCGATGGCAGCAAATGCCAACAGGGATAAGGAAGGCACAAAGCCCTTGCACCATGGGAAATGGGGATTATTTTTAAAAAGTTGGGATTGGTGGGGCAGGATTTGTGGTGGCTCAACATTTGCCTTTATAGATTGATCACTTTTTTTTGCTTAGGTAATTTTAAAGTACAATTGCAGGCTTGCCAAGTGGAATCAAGCAATTTGGAAGTTGTAACCACATTAGTCAATTTTTAAAAAAATAACTGCCAAGTGCTATTTTTATAAATCATAATGCAAGATATAATTAATGACTTACCTGAGTATAGTGCCCACATACATGTTTACAGCTTCGAGTAGCATAATTGTAATGTTGGACTTCATTGTACCAATTAGTGAGGGCTGAAGTCACATTAAAATACCAAATCGTTCCAGTCCAAATATTTTCTCCAACTACTGTGAAGTTTGGGTGGGCCTTGCCTGGTGACTCGAGATCAGGATTATGATTAAATTGGCACATATTTGCCCAGCCAAGAGCAGTGTTTGCAAGATCATGGTCCCAGCTCTACAAAAGCATAATATATATTATGATCACTTTATTTGGTATTCCTGGATTATTTTTTAAAATAATGCAATTGTCTTTTACAAAATAATTCCCCATCCCACCCTGCCACATACTGGTAAGGTAAAGGTTTCCCTCACATATACATGCTAGTCGTTCCTGACTCTAGGGGGTGGTGCTCATCTCCGTTTCAAAGCCAAAGAGCCAGTGCTGTCTAATGACAATTCCGTGGTCATGTGGCCTGCATAACTAAATGCCAAAGGTGTTACCTTCCCACAAAGATGGTCCCTATTTTTCTACTTGCATTTTTACATGCCTTCGAACTGCTAGGTTGGGAGAAGCTGGGGCAAGTAACACAAGCTCACTCTGTTACGCGGCACTAGGGATTTGAACCACCAAATTGTTGCCCTTTCTGATCGACAAGCTCAGCATCTTAGCCACTAAGCCACCACATCCCCCCTACACATACCAGTAGATTATTATTTTTTTATTCCTCAGTTCTAACTCACTTCTACTGCAGATTGGGGGATATATAAACCAGAATGCTCAATGCCTCCTGCCCTGGTTTTGCACTCTGCTTTGTAGTTTTTACAAAAATGAGCTAGTTGCCTGCTCGTTCCTGACTCATCAGTATGGATATGAATGTAACTATATAAATAGATGTGCAAAAATGAAAAAAATTGACATTATTATGCATTCCATTGTACCATATGTTGTGGAATAAACTACAACTACACTAAAACAAAATCAAATAAATCATTATGTAATCTGTGACCCCAAACTGGCATACTAGTTTTGAAGAAAAATCAGGAAAGTCATAAACATTATTTTATATACTATTTCCTTCTTTAAAAAGTAACAGGCTGTTAGGGGGAAGGGGATTCTGTGGGGCCATGGCACGTTGTTCATTTTGCATCACACTAGTTGTGATTTTCTTCTCACATCTGTTATTTAAAATTTGCCCCAATAGTCGGTCATATTAAATGTGATACACATTTAATCTCTGGTTAGAAAACTGGTTCTCAGCCTTTCAGCTAAAACCAACCATGTGTGTAGTCCATTGTCATAAAGTGCTTAACTGGATCAAGTAATCCCTCATGGCTTAGATCGGGGGTCAGCAACATGCAGCTCTAGAGTCGCATGTGGCTCTTTGGGCCCTCTCCTGCGGCTCCCTGTCAGATGATACCACTGGGTGCCCCGTCCCCTCCCCCTCACTCCTCGCCTGCCCTGAGAAGAGAAGGGCGACTGCGTCGGATGGAGACTCGCTCCATATTCCAGAGTGGGAGTGAAGCCTCGGCCGCTGGGGGAGACGTGCAACTTTTCTCTGCGCCGAGACACTGGCTGGCCCACCCGGCTGCAGCCTATGCTCCCCGTCGTAATGGGCTCCAGGAGGAGCAGGAAGAGAAGCCGTGTCCTCCATTGTGCAGCACACTAAGTTTAAGTGCAAGAGCAGCAAGTAGCCATGGAGGCGGTGAGAGGAATATGGGAAGACACGCCCCAGCCAGTGCCTTGGGGCAGAGAAAGTTGCGCGTCTCCCCATATTCCTCTCACCCCCTCCGTGTCTGCTTGCTGCTTTTGCACTTAAATTTAGCATGGAGAAAAGTCTCCCAACAAGGGGTGGAAAAAGAGACAAGTAGAGGGGTGCTTCTCTCCCACTCTGGAATACGGAGCGAATACGGAGTGAGTCTCCATCTGCTGTTGTTGCCCTTCTCCTCTCAGGGCAGGCGAGGAGGGGAAGGAGGGGGAAGCCAGCCAACAGGGAGTCGCGGCAGGAGGACGAAAGAGCTTTATCTGGGAACCTGAAATGACTCTTTATTTAAATCTGGTAAAAACAACCAAAGAAGAAAGAACAACATCAGCAAAAAAAACACCCCACCCCACACACACACGAGGGAGAAAGAAATATGAGAGAGAGGTAGAGAAAGAGAGAGATGAGAAACAGGGCTGCCTGTCTTTTCCTGCTGCAATCGGGCAGAGAGAGAGAGAGAGAGAGAGATTCAGCTCCAGCTCCGTCTGCTCGTCTGCTCCTTCGAGGGAACTTTGTGATGTTAAGAGTTACTCCTTTTGTAAAAGGTTTATTTTGTATCTTTCCAGAGTCAGAAAGAACTGGCCGAATTTCCTTAGTTATTCCCTTTGTATGGGGGTTGGGAAGTGGGGGGTGAGGAGAGGGAGAGGGAGGGAAGGAGGGAGGGAGAAAGAGAGAGAGATAAT
>JANHFT010001032.1:213014-224034 GCA_032467955.1 Pseudoxenodon macrops | reverse complement strand
GACCGGTTCTATGACGTCACCAGCTGCTTGCAACCTACTCTATAGAACCGGGCCGAACCGGGAGGATTTCACCCCTGCCTCACGTGCCTTC
Source organism: Pseudoxenodon macrops (assembly GCA_032467955.1). Lineage (NCBI taxonomy): Eukaryota > Metazoa > Chordata > Lepidosauria > Squamata > Pseudoxenodontidae > Pseudoxenodon > Pseudoxenodon macrops. The sequence continues at coordinate 223,943 of JANHFT010001032.1, read as the reverse complement.
AGATATGGCCCAGGTGGCACGCGTGGCCCAGGTTCGCCATCGCGGTTTCTACAGGATTAGTTATTCCTAGGTTGAATGTGATTTAGGAGAACGCCGGAGCCCAAAGTCCCATCCTGTAGATTTGCTGCTGTCATCCTGCTTCAAGCCAGCAGAGGGGTGTCTCTCTCCACAAATCCCCCGCCACATTTTCACCTTTCTTTCTTTTTTTTTTTTTGCGTGATCTATTTTATATATGACAGAATTACCGATGCGGTGCTGTTCCCCACTGTTTCTCTGGTTCGGTTTGGTTTGGTTTTGCTTGGCATAAAAAACCTTGACGCAGTTCTGCAAATATTCTCAGCAGGGATTTTTTGGAACCCCTGAAACGAATCTTTGATCAATACAGGCAGTCCTCGGCTTACAACAGTCGACTTAGCGACCGTTCAAAGTTACAACGGCGCTGGAAAAAGAGACCTCGTGTTCAGGTTTCACACTTGCCACTTCCCCGTGCTCGCGTGATTTACATTTGGATGCTTGACAAGCTGACTCACATTTATGACGGTCGCAGGGTCCCTGAGTCGCGTCGTCCCCTTTTGCGGCCTTCCGACAAGCGGTTGGGAAGCCAAATTCGCTTAACAAAAGCGTGTTATTCATTTAACATCTGCGGCGATGTTCCGATGGGCAGCAGCCATCTTGGTTTGGGAAATGGGGCTGTGGGAGACGCTTCTTCCATCGTTCCCCTTCCTCCACAGTTTGCCAGGACTGAATGGGGATGATGGGAGTTGTAGTCTTGGTGCATATTCAAGGATGGAATATGCCGGACCAAGGCAGTTGGGATATCTGGAGTCTTTGATGCTCGCTGTGCTTTGTCCTTTTCTTGCAGAAGTTTCATTAGGTAGGTAGGTAGGTAGGTAGGTAATATCATTGGTGATAGAAGAGAATAGGGTTTGTGAGGAGGAGGATAGAAAAGAAGAAAAAGGAGGAAGAGGGGAAGGAGAGGAAGAAGAAGAGGAAGGAGGAGGATAGAAAAGAAAAAGGAGGAAGAGGAGGAAAAGGGAGGAAGGAAGAGGAGGAGGACAGAAAGGAAAAAGGACGAGGAGGGGAAGGACAGGAAGAGGGAGGAGGAGGAAAAGGAGGATAGAAAGGAAAAAGGAGGAAGAGGAAAAGGAGAGGAAGAGGAGGAGGACAGAAAAGAAGAAAAAGGAGGAGGAGGAAAGGACAGGAAGAGGAGGAAGAAGAGGAGGAATAGATAAGGGGTCTTTGGTGCTCACTGAGCTTGGTGGTTTTCTTGCAAATGTTTCATGACCCAACTATGTAATGTTATCAGTGCTAGAAGGAAATAGGGTTTGCGAGTAGTAGTAGTAGTACCGTAGTAATAGTAGTAGTAAACTGTGTGGGATTCTTGGTGCTTTCTGAGCTTTGTTCTTTTCTTGCAGAAGTTTCATTACCAAACTAGATAACATCATTGGTGGTAGAAGAGAAGGTGAATTGTGGGGTCCTTGTTGATGATGATGATGAGGAGGAGGAGGAGGAGAACTGTGGGGTCCTTGGTGCTTTCAGAGTTTGGTTGTTTGCTTGCAGACATTTCATTACCTGACTAGGTAACATCATCAGTGCTAGTGAGTGTGGGATTTGCTCTGTTTATATAAGTACCTTGCCTTGCCAGTGTTGGTGAGGGTGTAGTTTACTCTTTGGTCGTTCATCATTTGGTGTATTGTTTTCTGTTTCATTGTTTGTCCGCTATTAATAACATGTTAACATGTTTGGGAATCAATGAAGGGTTTGGGGATTCCTATGCTAGACAATCGCAATTCAGAATGTATGTAAAGGCAATCTTTAAGAGGCCTTTTACATTTAACTGAGCATCTGTAAAAAGCCATTTGGATTCTGCCTGAATATTGTCATCTGGAGAGATCACAAAATCCTTTGGCAAATTGTTTTAACATTTGGAAAAAAAGTATTTGTACAATAATTGGATTCATGGCAGCATTTATCAATATCTAGTTTGGAAACTTTAGTAGAGTGGGCCTGAACTTTATGCAAGCTGTAGCCTAAACGCTGGCATGCAAATTGTTTCAGCTCTGAAGCAAAAATGCTTATTAAAGAGCACACCTTTTTTTTTGCAGTCAGTAGTGGCCATTCGCCTATAACTGTGTCACTCACCTGTATTTAAACATTGAACCAAAACAAAAATCTTTGTTCGATTTTGACTGCCTCTTTATTTTATAAACAATAACCCTGCCTGATCATACCTGTCAAATCAGTATTAATCAGTGTCAATCACTTAAGAGCTACAAGGCAGTCTCTTCCTGATGGTACTATTCAGAGTACTGCTAATTTGGAGGCATCTGTAAAATATTTAATGCCTTTCCTTTCTTGAATGCTGAGCACTGTGTTTCAGGCATTTAAAACACGCATTTGCTTCTCTGTATGCTGAACTGTTTACCGGTATGTTTATAGTTGTTTTGCTATATGGCTTCATTTTAATATATATGTATATATCACAATATGTATCTCACCCTATATATTGCTTCAATGTATTCCAATTGCTGAAAAGTTATATAATCTTTATTAGACTTTGTAGATAAAGTTTCCCGTTCTTTAAAAAAAAAAATTCAAGATGTTTGCAAGAAAATTCCAAGTATTTTAATGAATATAAAATGAATTTCAAAACTATTTGCAAGAGTCCATTTTCTCGGCGCTTTACAATGATTATTTCAGAAAACAGATTCTACAAGATGGTTAAGTAGTTGAGAAGGATATTCCAAATGATTCAAGGCTGCCTGCAAAAGCATCTTTGGAGAAGAAGGGTGTTGTTAAAAAAATAATACTTTTACTTTGCAATGTATCCTTTAAACGAAGAAACCAATGTATTGCATCAATGAATTGCTAGTGAGGTTTTTGGTCAGTATTATCTGGCAAATGCACTCCCATGCTCTGCAGAATGTTAGAAGCAGGTCCTGCTAATCCAACTTGAGCATGATAGGATTCCAACAAGTTAGTTACAAGGTTCACATCAATGTCCACAGGTGTTGTATCAGGATCTTCTTTATTCTGATTGCTTTCCAAATCTGTGTTAGGGTCTTCATGTGGAAATACTTTACCAGATCTCTCCTATGTTAAAAAAAAACAATATAAGAAAATATAAGGCATTTTTGTTAACATTGGACTCTGATGTCATTTAGAATGAAAAAACAAACAAACAAACCTCAAATGCTATGCGATTTCATATTATAGCTGACTTATAGGGGGACGGGACCAACAGCTATTCCTTCCTCTTACATCACAGAAAGATGGTTTAAGTTTAAACGTTGAGCTGTAACCATTAGAGGAGAACGCTGTAACTTCCCTTAGTTAAGCTTTTGGTGACTGACTGCTATGATACTATGATCAATTCTCCTACGTTTCTTTTGTAGTAGTCGTGTTTTGGTCTGTGACCGTAAATAAAGTATTATTATTATTAAGTTGGATCCAACAAAAGATTCTTCTATGGGAGCTCTTGATCCAGTAGAGCTTTTCCGCTGGCAAAAGAGAAAATATGATTTTTGCCAATTCCTCTTCCTTTCAGTCCCATATGTTTTCTGAAATTCTGCTCAGAACAGTTGGAAGGATTGATAATTGACACTAGAGACTGCAGAGATAAAAGAAATCAGTAAAAATCACTACCACTGCTTTCACTAGTGGAAATGCTCTGGTTCTGCTTATGGTACTCCAAAGAATCTATACTGGAGTAAAGCATTGGAGTCAGCCCATTGACAAAGGTACTTCCCGTATTTATAATAACAAAGTTGGAAGGGACCTTGGAGATCTTCTAGTCCAACTTTTGCAACAGATTAAGCATGCCAGAAGTTGCCAGATAAAATTGATTCCGACTGAAATATATAAAGCAGTTTTCTCAAACCAATTCTCTCTACATGTGTTAGAACTATGACTTCAAGAATTTCCAGCAAGCATAGCTATCCTTGCTGAAACTCCATGTTCTACATATTTACATAGAATATCTGTACAAAGCCTTTTATAAATAAAGCCTTTAATGAAATTTGATACTGGGATAAAATGCCTCAAAATTTAAATTGCTTTAAGGCCATAACCTAATGTACAATTTTACCAGAGATTATTTATTTCCATATCTCATGAGATTCTCTAAGTAATGCATAGAATATTCCACACGCTGGCAAGATCTGTTTGTGTGATGTTATCATAGATGTACTGACCAAGTTTTTCTTTCTCTTGTTTTACCTTGGTACTACTGCAGTATTTTAGAACAATATTCAGGGAGAGATACAGAAAAAAAGCCTACTGTGTAGTCAAGAATAATAAAAAATAATTATTTAGAATTTATGATCATCTGCTTTGTGTGGCTCTTTAAAAGTATCACACTATAAGTTGCCTTCTTGTATCTTTGTAATGGTACTGTTCAGGCAACAATTGGTTGCTTTTGGTCATCAGTTATACATTGCCTCACAGGTGCTAACAATACAGTTTGCAAGTATTCATGTCACTTTTTACTAAACAAAATAGTACAAATTTGTAATTCTGAATAAGGGAAACTTCAATATTCCAGCCTGAAAGATGGAACCTCTGAAGAACCAGGTTACCTTTTCTTTTTTAACCTTAGTTCCACAATATGCCTGTATGCTTTAGTACTGATTTCTCAGCTAGTTGTGTCCCAGGAGGCCTTACTGGGTGCTGAACTGCTCAAAGAGTTGTAGCTATATAAAATGGAGAAAAATGTATTTTGTATGAATTGTTCTTTACCTTGGTTTGGGTTCAGAATGGCAGCTGCACTCCGACTTTGTGTGTGACAGCACAAAAGCCAGCAAAAATGAAAAGCAAGTCAGCAAGTATAGAGACAAAAGCAGCGATCAGCTAATATAGCTCCACATGGTCTGACTAATTTATGAGAAAAAACTGTTCTGTTCATTGGATCAGCACTCTGAGGAGGCAAGTGGAATTGTAGGAAGTTTTCATTGACTCTCTTGAGCAACTAAGGAAGGCACTAGAGATTCTTCTCAGTTTGAACTTTATCAGCGTGTACGCTTAATCAATAAGGTATTGGAAAAAGAATTAATTACTAAAGCAGAATAAAACAGCTGCATTTTAAAGTAAGGATCTATCAATTCAGTAATCTTCCAGTTACAGGGCAGATGCCATGAGGATCATTTTGACTTCATGTAATGAGGAACTGAGGGAGTTTTCTCATGAACAGGGAATTCACATTAGCCTATTTCAGTTATTTGTCATCAGTACAACTCATTTTCCCATTCTGAATTATAGTTTGTGCTTGATATATTGTCCAATATAGAGAATTCCCATATTCATGGGGCTAAAAGCACTTATGTGGAAATTGTTAGCACCATGAGAAAAAGTCTTAACCTTCCTAAGCCTTTTTATTCTAAAGGCTATGGCCTGAGTGGTTTCATGCCGGACATACCTCTATTGTGTTCATTGTAAGGGTCAGGGACCTGCCTGTTGAAGAAGCAGTAATTTGAACACAGCCTGTAAATGTTTCATCTGTAATTTCCATAATGGTGAATTTCAAGGAGGGCTGAGAAGGGTTATGGGAGATGAATTAGGTTTTTAGTGAGCTCATTAGGAAGCCAAACAGAGTTTAGACAGCAAAGCGGTGAGTGTGGCCGTAATCAGTTCTGCTCGCTTTGTTCCCTGCCTTCAGGACATTTTTTTCAGAAACTTCATCGCAGGAGATGATGAGAATATAGTGAGTAGAGGCAGTAATCTGATGGTTGACTTGTTGACTTGTAAACCTCTTAATTCATTTTTTTTGTTCAATTTAATCTATTATTTCTTAAGGAAAATTAGCTGAATGCACTATTCTGCACTATTCACCTATTAAATTATGCTCATGTTGAAGATCTTGTTATGCCTGAATAAACATGAAATTAGTTGGCATTTTCCCATAAGAGGCACACCCATTTTAACACCATGTATTTACCATCCTTGGAAATGTCTCATTAACTTCTGAGAATCTGTCTGCATGATATTTCAGGGCTACTGTAACACACCTCTTGGCAGCCATAGAATGTATTTTGGTTAATATCTCATAATATCCATTTTTATTCTCAACATGAAGAGAGTTCTCTATAGAAAATTGATGCAGTTTGCTCAGCTAATTTTCATGCTCATTCCAATTAATTTAACATGACCCAGATTTCCTTCCTCAGGCTCATCCTAATTAGTAAGGCAACACCTAGAACAAGTTCTGTTTAATAACATTGAAGAACACTAGTTGTGTGTGATTTTGATGCTAATAAAGATATTCACTAGTGGGACAGATATTTGATGTCAATTATGGTATGTAATTTAGAAGTCCCAATGTGCTACAGAGAGTATAGGGAGGCTAGAAAATCACTATGGGGAAATAATAGTGTTTTTATGTCTTCCACAGCACCTAACTACCCTGTGGGACCAATTAGGATGTGGATTTTTTTTCCTTGGTACAACTAGATTGTCAACTAATTCTGTAATAATGAGTGAGAACTGCTTTATAACTTTAGAGTTATAACTCTAAAGCATCAAAAAATAGGTCTAGACCTAATCTTCATTGAATATTATAATACCACATGCAATAGAACAAAATCATGGCTAGTGAAAAAGAGGCTTTCTCTAAGTCCTTAACTATGGAGTTATTTTTATTTTTCATACCTGTGTAAATCAATTTCTGTACAAAAAGAGTTAGTTTTGTTTAGAACATATTTCAGTTCACATGATTGTCTTTGAAAATTTAATATTTCATTTATTTAGTTTTTATGTTAGAGCCTGATTAATTATACATGTACAATTTACAATCACATTTTTCAAATGTTTCACATTGCATAATTCACTTTAGAGATTCACTGTTGCTATTATTTTAATTGTCAATGAAGAAAAGGAAAATTGAGTCCCATGAATTGGATCATGACTTCTTATGAATACTAGAATTAGCTAAGCATATTTTAAAATTACTTATTTTGTTTTCAAAATTTTAATATATATATACAGAGAAAATACATTGCTGGCTATATAAACAAGCACCTATAACTGTGTCAAAGTTTGCAACCAATACATCTCATTGGAATTAAAATCCATTATATTGCATCTACATGAGGAGAAGGTTATTTATAAAGGCTGTAATAAAGGAGATTAATTAACCAAATTAAGTTAACACCGACCTATTATATCAATACAGGAATTAAAGAAAGGATTTTAGAACCAGAAAACCTACTTCCCCACTCCCAACTTGCCTATAGTTAGTATTTCATTGCTTGTTAGAATGCTGGGACCATTAAAAAAACCTTAAGAATGAGAATGATACAACTCTATACTATATCTATTCAGTCTTCAATACATTTTAGGGATTTTAAAAATATTTATGCCTACAGTTATTTCAGTGCCATTGTATTTATATTTATCTTGCATTTCTATTCAAAAGTTATTCAAATTGACATATAAATAATACAATCAGTTAAGAATGACTAGAAATAATAATAGCATAATAGTAAAGCCATAAAAGGATATAAACTAGTAGATAATACTCAGTAATAATTACAGTAGAACAAAATAGAATTAGTAATATCTTTGATAATTTTGCCAGTTGGTTTCAAGCTGGCGTGAATTGCTGTTCGAAAGGAAGCCAAATGAAACTACCTGTTCCTGTATTACCTAAATAAAATCAATCAATCAATCATTAAATAAACAGAAATTTCTAATATTTTATATTTCCATAAATGAAGATAAGATCGATTATGAAGTTCACTGTTTTGACTCAAACCTAAATCTAATTTTAAATGTTGCAGCTGCTCAACAACTTTCATTAAAAATCAGCAAACACCCTTCCCTTCCTTCCTCTCTTAAAGCTGGATGGAATTTATAGTTCAAATAGCTCCATATAAGGAGATAAACTCTGACAAATTTCAGAAAAATAAGGAGAGTTTTGTACTAGATGCCTTTAACCATTTCTTAGAAGAGTTCCAAAATCAATGTAGGTAAACCTGTGCAAAAGCACAGTCTGGCTGCCGATTTTTTTCAATATGAAACCAGAGTATGACCTCACTAAAGTAAACCTTTTTTCAGGTATTTGGCCAAATTTGGAATACATGATGAGAATATGCCGAAGGGATTTGGACTGTTCAGTTCAGGTGCTCTTCAAGAGAAAATTTGCTATGTGTGTAAAATTCTTTAAAACTTTTATGACAGCTTTTAGTGCAGGAAAGTCTAAAGGTGGCAGAATTTGCTTTGTGCCTTCCCAGATGCCAAAGACTGGAAAACAACCATGAATGGTCGGAGGACATGGATAAGAGAATTTGACTAGTGATTTGATTAAAAAATTTTAAAACTGATAAAATGTTAAAAAAATGCTGCTGGACATCAGCCCCTGCATGCTTGCCACCTTTTGTGCACATGTCAGAGGGGTGGTGCGCCCAGTTGGGCTGATCACCCTCATATCATGTTTTTCTGAAAATAAGCCCTAATGCTTATTTTGGAGCCCCAAAAATGTAAGACTGGGTCTTATTTTCTAAGGTAGTAGAACAATCCATGGTTCTTAGCCTCCATGCTAAAGGAATCAGAGGTAGACATTTCCTGTTTACTGCTTTTACTGAGGAAAGATATGAAGCAGTATTTATCAGTCAGCATTATGTAGTATAATGTTTGTTACTAATAACCCGCATGCCAACATGCAGATATCATAGGATTGGTTTATATGTACAACAAACATGTTTTTCTTGAACTTGAAACCAATGTTATTTCTAATTTATTAACCTAGACAGGATGACTCCACCCTGTCTAGGTTAATAAAACTTAGTTTTATTGGTATCCAGTTCTTAAATCTCAGATGTGATGTATTTATTTAAAAAATCTTATAGATTACAATAACAATAATAATAACATTTTATTGTATCAAAATCTATTTTTTCAATGGGTACTTTTTCAGTATCAATCTGCAGTTTGTATATATTTTTCAACCACGAAATAGAAAATTATGCAAATTATTTTAGCATTTTTCTCTCTAAAATAATTGCTAAAAGACAGACAAGGTGAAATACTGGGCTTAGTTTTATGAATGAACTGTTTTGTGGGTGTCCCCTGCATATGTAAATTCATTGATAGTTCAGTACTGTAGGAAAGTCAGATTAATCCCTTTTCCTTAATGCCGTTTCCTCCAGTACAATTTTCAAGGTTCTTATGTATCTTATGTGAATGTGTATATATGTGTGTGTGCGTGCATGTTTGTAAAACTTAAAAAGCGAAAGCAGTATGGCATGATTTCTGATTTTAGTTTCCGTGCAATCTTGTCAACTTTATCAGGAATCAGGTTTCTTCAATATATGCTGCATAGATTACTGGTAATTTGATTAACTTGCAGTTTATATGTAAAAATATTATTTCTATAACCTTGTTATATACTTTATGATAAAATTAAAATAAATATAAAATTAATTCAATTTGTATGATAAATGGGGCCCTTATTTGTTACTCATGATAAATATTCTAATTTTCCACCTCCTATTAAAATACATTAGATTTTATATTTGCTGTTTATAATCTGTTACTATATTGAATGTAAATGTCTATTATGTGTATGATTATGCTAGATATATCCAATTTACATTGGTGTTTTAATATATGATTATTATTTTCCACGTAACAACTCAAACATTCAAATTCAGTGAAATAGTTGATAACTTCTCTTCCATTGGTTTTAGCAAGTTTTGAATGACAATGTACTTCGTAAATCACAACAATAACTTATTTAAAGTAAAAAGGTTTAAATTAAACCTGCAAAAAACTCTCAGTTTTCCAACTTAACCCTTCACATTCTGGCATTTTCCAGACTGCCAGCCAAATGAACACTTTAGGAGGAGGTGTTTAAATATGTCTGCAGCACCCAGAGAGTTAATCCACCCCATTGTGCATAGGTGTTGGAGCTCTTATGGTATGTAAGCTCATACAAAATTCAGAGTTATTTTGTATTCTCCTTTAATATATACATTTTCCCAATACACACCTTCTGAAAATTTAGTTCTTTTCTTGGTGTAATTAGATATGAACTAATGAGAGAAGATTGCATATGTATGGAGCTACCATCCTCTCAAATAACCCATATTGATCTGACTCCTAGTTATGATTATAATCTTTTATCAATTCTATTTACATTAACATTATATACTAATTGCATAGGAAGCATTACAAATATTACAGATTTTAAGAATGTGAATTTCTCAAGAAATTGAGTCACTAGAATTGGAGTGGTCAAATTGGGAAGGAGGCATTATTTCATAATTAAAATTAAATAAATAAAGCAAATTGGATAGCCTTATTTAGGCTCAAAGATCATGTGTTTCTGTAAGAGATATACTATTTGCCCTAAAGTTATCAATGTGCTTTAAATGGATCTGGACTTGTAAAGGGTCATCTGCAAAATTCTAAATCAAGTGATTTATACTCTGTGTGTTCCTAATTTAAAACTGTTCTAGTCAGCCAGCACAGGCAATCCACTTTTACAGATGCTAAAACTATACTCTTAAGCAGTGACATCTAGCAGCCACTAAAACAGAAACAAGGAGAAAGGAGGGGGGAGTTGAAGCTGTTTTGACTAAACAGTTACAGCTACTACTAATCAGGCTTCATGCTGGAGAACAGCCTGATGCAAGGCCATCCAGATTTATCCCTACAAGAAAACTTTTTACAATGCTTCTGCCAATATTTGAATCTTGGCAGTTATAACTGCTGGCCAATGGAATACTTTTAGGATACATCTATTACCGGAGACAAATTTCCACTGTTGTGAAGCTCGTGGAGCTACACTTCCACAGAATTATGCCTTTCCTGCCTCTAATGTTCATAAATTATGAATACACTCTACCTCTACCTCCCTCCCTCCCTCCCCCCTCTCTTGCATTACATGTAAATGTATTTATTTAAAACAACTACCTGTATATAATTTCAAAACAG